>BQNB010053487.1:0-5000 GCA_026074375.1 Tanacetum coccineum | reverse complement strand
ATCAAGTCTCTTAAAGTTCCAAGATAAAATATCTCTCGGCCCAAAGCAATTGAATTGCAGGATTGTATATGCAACATTTCACCTGTCATTTTAAAATTAGATCTTCAGAATCTTTGCACCATACATATTAGGCATTTTTTAAACCGTTCCATTTGACTCCGTTTCATTTTAGCCAAGTTTTTACATTTTACTGATTTGACACATTAGAGGTAAAAGATTGGCCTAAAGCAACCCATTTCTAGGAATGTAGATCAAATGAACTTTACAAAAACTAAACATAAAACATCGACATGATTACAACATTAGCCTAAAATGATTACAGTATTTTTAATATTGTGTCTAACAAAGATAGGTCATCTTCATTAATGAGTGTAACATTGTTTTTACATGTATACAAGATAGAACAAACTTTAGACATGTGTAATATTCCAGCTTATGTCGTGTTTACATAAGGAGCTATGAAGAAAGGAAACTTTTTTTCCTTTTCTTAACCCTTTGTTGAAATAACAGAATAAGTGAATAACCCATGATTTTACGATTTATAAATTGACTTATTTGATATATGATTTTTCATTGAGAAGTATGGAAGACATTACGTGAGCACCTACAGATGTACACATTTAAAAACACTTTAGTCATTTTCAACCCGTTCCATTTGACCCGTTTCATTTTAGCCAAGTTTTTACATTTTACTGATTTGACCCGTTAGAGGTAACCCATTTTGGGGTTTCGTCAAAACATGTGGAAAACATACTAAAAAAAGTCCAAAAAAACCATTATACTTGCAGAAAGTGCAGTTAGTGTTGCTGCTAACTTAACGAGTCTTGATTCTCTTGGATTTTCATGGTTCGAGTAGGCATTCTTTCCTCCTCTTTCAGAAAGATAGATCAGACCACATTCGAAAACCCTTCAGAGTAAAGAAAAAAAATCCTTTCAAGCAATTTTCAATAACATCAGACGGTAATCGGCATTCAGTTGGGTTTCTATAGTTAAAACTATAGTAATTCAGTGGGTTTCCATATCGATTTAAAACTATAGAACTACCATATATTTTACCTTGTCGGAAGAACGTACCACTTGTGGAACAAAGGGAGCGTAAGTCGACTCTCTTTCTACCGAGGCCCTCTTCTGCTTCCCTGCACGGAAAAAGGAAAAAATAATCAGATCACCAAAGGGAGATAACAAAGATTAGTGTTATGATTTGAGATTGATGTTAAAACTATAGAAACCCAACTGAATTACTATTCTTCTTTCCGCGGTAGCGTCTTCCCAAAACTCAAATTCATCGGGTTCGGGTACAGAATTAATGTTCCTTCTTTTTTCAGCATACTATTCTTCACTATTCTTCTTTTTTGAGCATACAATCCTTACATCGGGTATTCACACTCCAACAGACCGCTGTATTCCAAAAAAAAGAAACAGCATGGAGAAGAACAATGTTAACGGATGGAAAAAGTAAGAAACAGTAGATATACTACGAAAACAAAGAAAAAGCTCACGGAGATCGGGTTTTGTCTATAGTGTTTCGGGTTGGTTTGTTGTTACTTATATGAGAACGTTCCTGTAAACACCTTGAAAATGCTACGTTTTCAGCAGCATATCGCATGAGTCCTTGATCTAGGACTTCCGATATCCCCCTTTTGACAAAAATACTACTGATGGCCTTGTTGAAAGAGAGGGAGGAGTAACAGCAGCTGCAGATACGTCTTCTGCTATACGTACGTTGGTTTGAAACCGAAGGACCAGCGTGGTTGGAGTTTGGGGAGAAACTGATGGAAACAGGAAGAAAATGAACATCAAAAGGAAACATAAACATACCACGACAAAATGTAAAAAGCGAACAATTACCTCCACTCTGAACAAACAGCCCGTTTGCAGCCTCGTTATCCAGATAGTGAGTATTGCTAACGTTGTTATCATGAACGTCTTCCGAAATGTCAGCAGAAAACCTTAGTATTTCGTTCGCGCACACAGGGCTCTGTGTACTTTTTAACAAGCACAAGTGTATCAGTAGTTTGTGCATCAGAATCGGTCGTTTGTTTGATTTGTGCTAATCTGAAGACCTTGCTCTCACGTTCCTTTCACAAAGCGGAGAGTATGCTTCGAACACATCATAATCCTCATATGTTATGACCTTACGTTTCGCACAATCTGAAGTACTTCTCTGAACATCTAATGTTGTTCTTGAAAAGTAATACGTCCACATACAAAATTAAACCTCCGTCAATGTTGCAACTGAACTTATCCACATCACCAACGCAATTAACCATTTCATCAATAATGATGAGCTAATTAAATCCGGTGACATTCTTATAGTTACAAACATTACCCTATACTTCTTGTTGTTTACGATTTTTTATATAACAAACTTTATTTATTAAATATTTAACGATTTCTTTAATAAAAAATATACCAATGAGAAGGCCACTGTATTACATACAAAACGAGACTAATATTGATATGCTTTTGACATATGCACGACCTTATAAAAAATGTAAAAGTTTAATATATATTTTTGAAAAAAAAGCTTTCAAAACACATCTTTAACCTACTTATTAACTTTAAAAACTAAATGTAGGTAGTCTATGGGTTATTTATCTACAAATTTATGAAAGTTTACTTCTTATGTAATATTTTTTTGAATCATTCCCAATTTTTCTAAACGTGTTAGAATGTTATAAGTTTTAGTCGATGAGCAATAAATCGAATACATATTTGTAATAGCTTTTTTATTGATTGGATTATGTATAAATCAAAATAGTTTACTTTTTTTTGGATAGGTAGTAGTTTATCTTTTTAAGTGTATATTTTCACGCCTACTAACCAAATCGTGGCCATCAAAGTCCTAGCAGACACATATATATTGGCATATTAGTTGACACAAACTGCCATTTCATAAAATAGTATAAACCTCAACACATGCGCATAAAGCTCACAATCAAAAACCAAATGAATTTATAAAAAATGGAGCCATTATATACACACACTAAACTTTCTCATTTAAAAAACGCATATATTAAATTCAAATAGCTTCATTGCAACGCGTGCGATGACTTAGTATCTCGTTACTTTCATAAAGAAACAATAGTACGTGAGCATTTGTGAGATATTTCTTAATCATTTTGCAATTAAGAAAGTCATGATATGATTGTTTAATGAAGTTTTCAATATAGTTCATAACCTAATAACAACACACATGTCACAGACAATGGTGACCGCGATCACCACCTCTACAAACTCATCACCCGAACATACCCCAATCAAATACAAATACACTCTATCAAATTTTACAACTCACATACACACAACATAATTCGGCCGTTCCACGTATCGATTTCTCTCTTTTTTCCTTCACCAATACGTCTTTAGAGGGGGGAGTTATCAGGACGATGCTTTTGTAGGAGACGACGCGTCTAAAATACCCTATTACACCCGGTATTAATTCTCACAAATATATAAAAACAACAACTATTATTATCATTTTTTAATATATATACCACATATAAAGATAAATAAGGTTTTTAACGCGCGCTTCGCTGCGGAGCGCGAGGCTTAAACTTGTTGGTTTAGGAAGAGCATTACTTGATCGTCAAATACGGACAATTGCAAAAGCACCGATTTATAAGAATGTAGGAAATACATAGTTAAATTAGATAGCCATACATACGTGTCTAGATCAAAGTTACAGCATGTTCAAAATGTAAACCCCTTAAAGCTGCACATTTGCTGAAAAAAGAGTGAATGCAACAAATTGGAAACAGAGTAAAACTGAAACCACATATACAAATCTGTACAGAAATATTGCTAACGATTAGGAGTTGTTGCTCTTACCTAACTCTTGCGTCACTCATTTACACGATGTAGAATGTGAGTGTCTTCAGAGCTGCATATGTATATAGGATACGAATTTGGGTAAAATGAGTCTTCTGATGTTATCATTTGGTATAAATTTAATTCGGGATTAATCCTAATCTTAAATAGTTACGTCTCTGTAAATGTCATACTTTGGTAGAACTTCACATGCCGGCTAAAAGTCAAAAGCTCAGATCTCTCCACCTCTTCAGTACAAAATTAAGGAACATGAACCTAGGGGTTACTCCGAATATCGAGAACTATTTATTCAGGATTGTTCAGATTTGGTACAACTTCACATGTCCTCTGAAAGTCTAAAGCTCAAGCATCTCTAAGTCGGTTCTTGAAATTTGACGGCACTTCACCTTGGCATTACTTTGAATCTTAAAAAACTAAGACTCAATATGTGTACTGATATGATCGAACTTCAGATTGATGTTGAATGTACAAAGCTTAAGCATCTCGAAGTCAGCTATACAAAGTTGAGGGCTCTTGACCTTGGGCTGACTCCGAATCCTTTGAAGTTAAAAGTCAAAAATTGTTATGATCTGAAAGATTTTTATGCTCCTTTAGAATGTATGAAAAAGCTTCTCTAATTAGACTCAATATGGGAGGTTTAAATCCTTTAAGTTTGACAAACAAATTGATGCACCTAAGAAAGTTCTTTAATACTGCTTTCTAACAGATATCACGCCCAATAATAGTTGGCCAATGATTCTATTTTCTTCTTTTAATTTTCTAACCTGCCACACAGTTACTAACTTGTTTACTTACACACAAATCCCCAAATCAAACGCGTCTGCTTACAAAGAATGCCTTATTAATGCTCATTTGGCGCCACACATGTGCTTATAAAAAATTACATCTTATTTCTTCTATTAGTTCCACGCAAGTACTGTGTAAAAAATTAAATCCCCATTTCCTACTTTTATGTATCCTAGTTGTACAAAATCTCTTAATAGATGTAGTTTGATATTATGGTGGAATGCCTACTGATATAAACATATAACACTCAATGGCACAATTTGTCCATTATATCTTTTCCTTTATTCATATATATAGTTAACATGTACTTGTTTCTAACCTTTTAAAATAGATTGCTACGTTAGTACACTTGTAGGCTTGTAGCAAAAACAAAGAATATTTTA
>BQNB010053486.1:25641-36615 GCA_026074375.1 Tanacetum coccineum | reverse complement strand
ATTGATGGATAAATGTTGAAGTTAAGAGTGTGTGAATATATATATCTCAATATATCTTTCTTCGCCAAATGTTGAAGTTATAAATATTGTATTTAATACAGGTAATGTTATCATGATATTTAATTCCAAATAATTTAATTACTTTATGATGGTGGTACTAAAGGAAGAAGACGCGTCTTCAACCCCTTTGCATGCATCTATCACTATATTAGTGTGACGGGTGTGGACATGAAAGATGAGCGGGAAAGAAGCTTTTCCTAACGGGAAAGAAGCTTTTTCTAACGGGAGAGAGAACATCCTTTGGAAGAAGAAAATATTTCTAATTGGTTATTATGTGAGTGGAAAAAGAGATAATTTTTATTTTATTATATTATGAGTGGGTACTTATGTTTTGGGTATATTTTTAAATCATAAAAAAATAAAAAAAAATTAATAGTTGATAGAGAATGTGCTGCAAAGATTGAAGGAAAGTTGAAGAAAAATATTTTGGAGAGAGAAAAAGCTCACGTGGCGAGGGAAAGCCTCTTACCACACCCTCCACCCTTATCCTTACCCCAACACGCACACCTCTACCTTTATCCTTACCCAACTGTCACGTCTTCATGCACATTTGCTGTTGTGCGCGTGCTGCGTGTGAGATGGTGAGGGACGACTGAGCCGAGGCTGTGAAGGGCTGGTTTTTGTCCGGTGGTGGTGTTGTAATTTTGGTGTTTTGGTGGGAGTGGGTAGGGGTTTGTGGATAGAGGGCGGGAATTTTGATGATGGCGAGAGAAGTGTATATATATATTAGAGAGCGCGCGCAGAGATGATGTGATGAGGAGTGAGTGCGATGGCGAGGCGCGTACGTGTGCGCGTGTGTTGGGAGTTGGATTGTCATGTTTGCGGTACTGAGCGATACTAGAGTATCTACCAACCTTAATATCAGTGGACAATCATCATTCATCAATGGCCGATGAAGAAATCTTAAAACCAAATATGAAACTCTGGCAAAAATATACAGTCTAACATCAACGGCCAAACCACAATACTAGAGACGTTTATTGCTAAAACAGTAAAAGGACCATATTCTTAGAGTGAAGGGTGTCATTCGGCAAAATAACTCGAGAAAGGTGGTTTCCTTTCGGGAAATGAAAAAAGCCCACACCAACCAATGCAGGAAAAGGCTAAACACTTTATGCACGGGAGTTAAGTCCCGATTGAAAACCAAGAGAGAGAAATGTCTTGAATGAGGAGCTGATGAATTTTATTATCATCCTCTATATCCTACTCAAAGTATTTGTATTTTAATGATATTTTTAAATGATAAAAAAATAAAATTATAAAAAGAGGGTGTTGCAATGCTTAAGGGAAAGTGGAAGGAAAAAGTTTAAGAGAGAGAAAAAACTGATGTGGCGAGGAAAAACTCCCAACGACACCCTCCCACCACGTTGGGGTAAGGGTGGGGGGGTGGACGGGGGGCACGAGTAAGGTGTGTACTACAGTGACGAATAGAAAATCATAGAGACTTGCTCTTGAAATATATCCATGGACCATATACCCATGTTATCCATGCTATATTTGTTTGTTTGTATACAAAGAAGCATGATGATATATACATAAAGCAAATATTGAACATATTCAAATCCGGAGGGTCATGATAATTGATGTCGTCAACAAAGCTCTAATAATGCTCTCCTCCACCCATCCATCTACGTGAGTCGACTTCGACATAGACCTCATATTCTCTAAAGACCTAATTAAACCAATTTTACTTATTCATTTTTTCATCAAAATATAAAAAAGTCATTTTCCTTCTTTTTTTATAAATAAAATATCTTGCAAACGGTAAATCGTTAAGCAACAAAAAATACACTATCTCGACGAGAATTATCGAATTATTCAGTAACCGGACACTTCCATATACATTCGATGTATTTTTTTCGAGTTTTGTTTTAGTGTTAAAATCCGTGTGGAAATCACACGTGATTTGTATGTTTGGAGTCACGTGTGATTTCACAAATCACGTGTGATTTCACAAATCATATGTGATTTTAAAATAAAAAATCACATGTGATTTTTCAGACGTAAATTAGAAAAAGTCAAAAACAATTCGTCGAAAATATACAGAAGTGACCCTCTTTAGAAAGATGATTTAATTATCGTCTTCTCTTTTAGCTTAACAAAAAAATTTGTTATAGAGAATGATAGACGGTAAGCTTTTTTTTGTAAATTTTAAATTTACTGCTTATAATTTATTATTTACATAGTGGTGGAAGGCAAACGAGCAACAAGCTGCATCGCTAGTCCTTAATGAATTGCAAAGCTATGGAAAACGATCTAGGTGTCATAACATTACTGTTTATAACCCGTTAAACTCTATTATCGTTGTGTTGGTATGATTCTTTTCATTTAGCAATTTACTCTATGTAATATATAAAAAGGTAGAAAGTGATGTTTTTAATTTTGATTAATAAATGGACGGACATAATTAGTTTATTAAATCTTTAGAGAATTAGGGGTAACTTTCCTCTCATGTAGATAAATTATTTGTTTAGTAGTTAATAAGAACGGCTCTTATATGGATAATACTGTTTAGTGAAAGATAATAGAAATTTATATTGATTGGATTGATTGCTTGCCTATTATTGATAACAGTCGGACCTATATATAAGATACAAGAAAACCTTCTAGGACTTTGGTTGCCCTAGAGGCTATACCAAACTGGGCTCAGACCAAATGAGACGATTACAATGAATTACATATAACTATGTCAATCTTATACAACCTCGCAGTTGGAGGGGTGATTTCGCAAACGTCAAAACTGGATCTGAATCAGCAAAACAACGTGTATGGAAGTCTTTTGTGTAAGAATATCTGCATACTGAAATCGTGAAGGGACATGAAGAACTCGAACATGACCTGTTGCTACTTTGTCACAAACAAATTGAATGTCAATCTCTATATGTTTGGTGCGCTGATATTGCACCGGGTTTGCAGACATGTATACGGCACTAACATTATCACAGTAGACCAAGGTTGCTGTGAAAAGAAGGGTATGGAGCTCATGAAGAAGGTTGCGAATCCAAGATGTCTCAGCTATAGCATTCGCAACCCTGCGGTATTCAGCCTCGACACTAGAACGAGATAACGTGTCCTGGCGTTTGGAAGACCACGTCAGGAGGTTGTCACCAAGAAAACACACGTAATCAGAAGTAGACCGGCGCGTAGCCGGACAACCTACCCAGTCAGCATCAGAGTAGGCAATAAGCTATGATGTAGTAGACCGAAATAGCTGTAATCCAAGATCAGTGGTTCCTCGAAGATAACGGAGGACACGTTTCATAACATTAAGGTGTGGCTCTCGAGGATCGTGCATGTAAAGACATAACTGTTGAACTGCATATGACAAATCAGGTCGGGTATAGGTGAGGTACTGAAGTGCTCCGGCAAGGCTACAATATAAAGTAGGATCAGTGACCGGTGATCCTTCAGGTCCAAGCTTCTTTTCGGTGTCAATTGGGGTCCTGCAAGGGTTGCAATTAAGAATCTGTTCCCGCTCAAGAATCTCAGTAGCATATTTCGTCTAAGATAAGAATATGCTAGAGGTAGTACACGTGGCAGATATACCGAGAAAATAATTCTGTGGGCCAAGGTCTGTCATAACAAATTCCGCATGTAGCGAAGAGATGATACATTGCATGAGCGAAGTAGAAGAGGCTGTAAGAATGATATCATTCACATATAGTAGTAAGTAAGATGTGTCTGGCCCCTTGTGAAAGATGAAAAGAGACGAGCCAGTTTTGTTGTGATAGAAACCGACTCAAATAGCCTAGTTGGAAAATCTCTGAAACCAAGCTTGGAAGGCCTGCTTAAGGCCATAAAGCGACTTCTGTAGAAGGCAAACATAATCCGAATGAGCTGAATCAGTAAATCCTAGTGGCTGGTGCATGTAAACCGTCTCTGTAAGATGACCATAAAGAAATGTATTCTTCACGTCTAACTGATGAATATGCCATTGTCGAGAAACTACAAGGCTAGGAACAGTCCGTATGGTAGCGGGTTTGACAACAGGGCTAAATGTCTCATCGCAGTTGATGCCTTGTTGTTGATTTCGACCATTTGCAACTAGACGGGCTTTGTACTGACTTAAGGACCCGTCCGCATTATATTTGTGTTTATACAGCCACATGAAGCAGACAATGTTTACATTTGGTGGGTGTGGAACAAGTACCCAAGTGTTATTGTCGATGAGAGCTTTATATTCGTCACACATAGCTTGTTTCTAGTTAGGATCTCGTAGGGCATGGAATGGAGACTTGGGGATAAGGGAGGAGGTGGTGACATGTAAGTTGTACTTGGGGTTAGCTTTTACAATTCTGACTTTAGAACGTGTGACCATAGGGTGTTGCGAGGTGGGTGGTGGTGGTGGTGGTGGTGGCGGCGGGGTGATTGGTGGTGTCGGTGTTGTTTGTGGTTATGGTGTTGATAACGGAGTTGGAGGGGTTATTTGTGGGGTTGTTTGTGGGTTTGTTTGTGGGGTGGTTTGTGGTGGTGTTTGTTGGGGAGAAGTAGGTATGGTAAGTAGGCGAAGTGCAATGGGGGAGGTGTCGAGATTATCAACTAAAAATTGGTATGAGGGGAGTTTAGTTGGAGTCATAGAGCCGAAGGGAAAGACAGTTTCGTCAAATGTGACATGACGAGAAATGATGATTTTGTTGGTGTTCAGGTCAAGGCACCGATATCCACGATGATTATAAGCGTACCCGAGAAAGATAGATGGTGTGGTACGAGGGGCAAATTTATGCAGTGGAAAGGTGTAAGGGTAACAAAGGCATCCAAACGTGTGAATGCGGGTATAAGAGGTTGGTTTGTTAAATAATTTTGTGTAAGGGATGTCATTTTTGATGGAGGTGGAGGGGAGGATATTAAGTAAGTAAGTGACAGTGAGTAGTGCTTTGACCCAATACTCAGGAGGAAGACGGGCTTGAAAGAGGAGAGAACGTACTACGTTATTAATTGTACAAATCATGCGTTCAAATTTGCCATTTTGTTAAGATGTACGTGGGCATGAGAAACGAAATTGAATACCATTAGTGGCAAATAATTCATGGAGGGAGTTGTTTTCAAATTCTTCACCATGATCACATTGAAAAGCTTTGATTTCACGGTTGAATTGGGTTTTTATATAGGCACGAAAGTGTAGAAGTTTTGACTGCGCATTAGATTTTCTGTGAAGTGGGTAGACCCATAAAAAATGTAGTATTTATATCCACTTATGCCAGGGACATGAGATGTCCAAAGGTCTGAGTGAATAATGTCAAACGAAGATGTAACAATAGAGGTAGATCGTTGGAAGGGAATTTTTGTTTATTTGCCTAACTGGCAGGCACGACACAAGTGTTGATTATTTTTATTATAAGACACAAGGTCACGTGACGACAATGTTTGAATTGCATCATCACCAGGGTGACCAAGACGTTGATGCCAAAGGAAATGGTTATTAGTAAGTAGGGCGAAGGCTGAGGCGGCAACGTGTAAAGGGTATAGATCACCCGTGGTGTCACAACGAAGAACGGTTTGACGGGTATGATAATCTCGTACACTGAAACCATATGGATCAAAATCAATGGAACATTTATTATCGGTGATGAATTTTAGTACTGAAACAAGGTTTTTAATGATATTGGGTGTGACAATAACATTTCTAATGTGGAGGGGACAATATGGATCAGGGATTTATACATGACCAGAATGGGTCACAGGTATAAATGATCCATTTTCGACAATAACTGAATGAAAATTACGATTAAGAAAAGATGTTTGAAGGTTACCGGTGTGAGATGAAAGGTGAGAAGTTGCTCCAGTATCCATATACCATTGCTAATCATGAGAAGCCATAAGAATTTTTTTCCGATGAACAGTACCTGCCGATGAACAGTACTCGACGATGAACAGTACTCGACGATGAATAGTACTCGCCGATGAACAGTACTCGCCGATGAATAGTGACGTCGATGAACAGTAACTTTTTTTTTATTAGGTGAAAAAAATTAATGACTGTGAAGTAGAGAAAGAGTAAGGGAGGGGTGACTGAGATGAGATATTTTAGGAGTGGATCGATATTAGCTGTGATACCATGAAAGATAATAGAAATTGATATTGATTGGATTGATTGCTTGCCTATTATTGATAACAGTCGACCTATATATAGGATACAAAGGAACCTTCTAGACTATGGGTTACCCTAAAGGCTATACAAACTGGGCTCGGGCCAATGGGCCGATTACACTGAATATACAATATAATATGTACTCTAATAATTATACGTTTTTCTTAAAATGTATATTTATTTCTCGGGTGACAATAATTTCGAAACGGAAGTAGTATTGCTTTTAAGTATAAAGTCACTTTTAAAGTGGTTAACAATACGAAAAACTAAAATATTTTTTGTGTATAAAATAAACTCACATTTCATCTTTAGCGTCATCTCATGTAGTCATGTATATGATCTAAAGCTGAAACTAAACCAAAGACTGCTTTTTGTAACCGTGATAACTCGCTATACAAATTTAAGTTTTCCATAATCATACATGGATTTGCCATACTTTTAACACTTTCGGCGATAATTTCTTCAAGAGCTAATGTTTACAATTTATTTACCTCAATCAACTTTTAGTCGCATTCGTAATTAAAGTCATTTAAAAAATCCTTTGATATGCGTTTTTTCTTTTTGCTATTCTTGTGCGGAGTATGAGTGTATGATAATGTAATGGGATTACAACTAAACCAGTTCAAATAACCACTATTTCACCATGGTATTCATTTGCTACAATCTACCAGCACCACGACTAACCACAATGTGACGTAAACTCAATTTATATCATCATGAACTGTGATTATTGTAACATTTACATCTAACGAAAAAGTTGTATAATCACTTGGGATTTCGATCTATATACGTCTCTGCATAGTAAAAGTATGCAAGTGTTTCTTACAATGGATGGCAACGAACTTATTTAAAAATTGTATATTTGTCTTGACAAATATGTTCGATGAAGCATGCACTACTTTTCGTATCATAGATTTTAATAAAAACTTGATCAATTAAGTTATTTATTTATGGTATCACTTATTTTCTATACATCTAATGTATAAATAGTGTTACCTTTTAAAATTAACGATTCAACGTGTTTTTCAAACTTAAAGACTTTATCGTTTTAATCGTGGGATAAGATTAAAATTTAGTTATAAACTATTCAAACCCTAGACATTCTACGGATTACCCAAATAGTTTTCAAGGTAAGAAAATAAACGTAGTAAGTATTATAGGGGTCAATGGTATCTTCAAGACGAAAGTCTTGATGTGTCTCCCCGAACATTATCCTTTGCAACTAAATAGTACTTTTGCAAATACTAAGTAATTGATATTAAATATTAAATCTTTTATTGAAAACACATTATGAATATGAAATAGTCTCATAATAAATATGATTTCATTAATTATTAGTCATGTTTATTATTTAGTTATCGTAAAACGCCTTTTATCTTCACTAGACAGACTTAAATGAAAACTATTATAAACACAAAATAATAATACACATAACAACTTATTCATAAATCATTTTAAACAAATTAAGTTCACACAAATACGATTTTGAGCCAAATATATCTATTAATTAAAACATGTGATAATTTCTTTTCATATAAGTCTCTTTCATCCAATGTCTCCGGCCACAAACATCGATATGATCGATTGCGTAAGCCATATTAGAAATATATACCACATAGCACATAAAATTTTAAATAACTTTAGGCCCCATTAAGACATAGCTAAGGTCTTCTCTGGCTTTTAAAGTCGTGGATCTTACCAAATAAATTTTTTTAATGTCTATGTTTAATTCTTGATCATCATATTTGCATAAAAATAATTAACAATTAACAAGATTTATATCACATATCTCTCCATGATAAATTGCATGTATTTATCATGGATACCAAATTAACAATTAATATAACATAAAATCGATCAATTAACAATTAAACGCATCAAGTTTTAATCTTATAAAATTTCATACAACCTAGAATCCGTCTAATTAATTTTATAACCAATAAAGATTGGAACTTTATACATAAAGATCGAATCTTTATGCATAAAACGCCCAAAGGGCTTAAAAATTAATCAAGAACCCTAATTTTGTCAAATTTTATTACTTGTAACTACAAATTCTACACGACGGCTCGTGATGCCACTGTTGGGTTTTTACAACTATTAACTATTAAAGATCACGAGTACGCAGCGGAAAAGATAAACACGTACCGAATATGTAATTAACAAAGGGATCAAGAACGCGTACCTTTTAGCAATTAACGAATACACTGTCTAGAATATATGTGTGTGTATAAATCGAATACCACGCAAACTAAACAAGTTACCAAAGTAGATAACCTCTATGGTATGCACACACTACAAGTCACGGAGATACGCTATAATGCTAGTTCTTGCTTCACGAATAAAACAACCGAACACGATATCCTTATTTTTGGTTCTTGGCGTCACACGACCGAATCCTACGAGGGATATATAGCTGATCGCAGTATAGAAAAGAATCGGTATATGCAATGCATACAACGTTTAGCATAATATATTATATATATATTAATCATGCATACGCATGATTAACAATACATGCATAATATATTGTTTCCTATTCTAAATTTGTCAAACAGGAGAACCAAGATAACATAATGGGATTTAGATCTTATCTAGTGTCGAATGGAACTTTAGGGTTATAGGGAAAAGTCGACTGACTTTTTATTAGAATATCATAAATCTCTATCTACCGAATGAATGAGGCAAGGGGATATATATAGCCCCAAGACTTGTTCTCCAAGTCATACTCAAACACATCCTCAAATTTCATAAATCGACATTCGGACCTCTTTATATTTCCTTGTTCGACCGGTCACCCCACGGGTTTGGTTTTCGTATTAACAAGTCCTTTACTTGTTAATATCTATTAATTAATTACATCGTCTAACGTTATAGTTTAGAGACCGTTTAATTATTTCGTGAAACATATTAGTATAATTAATATACGATAAATATATTAATTACATTGATAAACGTACCCTCTGTGTAAACGCGAGTGCCCCCATAGGCTCATGTAATTTCCCGGACATATATTATTTGATATATGTACATATCCCAACATAACTATGGTACCTCGAAATACAACAACGAGTTTCTAGTTGATTTAAACCGTCATCTCAATTGACGTTTGGCGTAACGATCAGCCGTTATGGACAACGACTGGATTGAAACATGGTAGGATTGTCCCTTCTACAAAACATCAATTGAACTATCGTGTTGCAGATATGGAAGGTGGGAACCTACACCAAAAAAACAAAAAATATGGTAATTAAGAATAAAAAAAGAAATACTTTTGTTATAACACACGAATCAATAATTATATCCGATAATGAAAGCTACTTACTATTATGTAATACGGTAAGCTTTGCTTGCAGAAGAGCATTAACAAACGCACCCATGTTTTCACATAAAGCCTCTTTTGTAACTATCATGTTCCAAATAGTTGTGCAAAATAATTATATTATGCGCCATAAGATGCAACAAATCAATTGCAACATGAACATAAACACGAAAGACTAATGGTACCTCTCCAAGACCAACATAAACAATAGCAAAGTCTTGTCTTTGTGAGTTTAGTTGCAGAAAAGTTTTCTTAATTTTATTTCTTTAGTTTTTTTGAGAACGGAATTCTTTTCTTTTTCCAAGGAACCTTTAGAAAACAAAAGAATTTAAATTCAAGTTCTCTAAATCATAGTTATAACGTTTTCTGTTTTCATTAAAGAAATTTCAAAAAATACTCATTTTGAACACGTTGTTTTTTAGGATGCTTTTTTTGAAAACTTCTCATTTTCCAACAATTAAACTCTTTGCTTATTTCACAACCGTTGAAATACGGGTGGTTACAGAGCCATCATGTACACGAAAATAAAATAGAATAATGGTCTTCTGATACCGATTACCACAAAACAATGCAAATTGCAAGGTGTGATGGACTTGTGTGTGTCAAGATATATATATATATATATATATATGTGTGTGTGTGTGTGTGTGTGTGTGTGTGTGTGTGTGTGTGTGTGTGAGAGAGAGAGAGAGTGTGTGTGTGTCGAAACCTATGAAATCACTTCACTTTATAATTAAGAACAAGAAAAGTAGGAAGGAGATGTGAAGAAATGTAGAGAGAGAAAGTAAAGAGGGAAAGTAGAGAGGGAAAGTAAAGAGAATAATGAAGATTACTTGCACAAATGAAAGTTACAAATGACCCACTCCACTCTCCATCCATGGAGAGTGGTATTTATACCTAGACTAAAAGGCTTACTTGCCTTTAGTATTTCTACAGGTCGGGCTCGGGATTACTTGGGCTTTCGCCCGATACACGTGAACGGTTAGCTTACATTTAAGAGCCCGTTTACCCGACTAGCCTATTACAATGTATATTAATTAATGACCGAGACCTAATATAATTAATGAACGAACTTCTCGTTTGACTCAATATTTTTGAGGCTAACAATCTCCCCCGAAGTGAGTTCATTGTGACACTCCTTTGTGAGATCAATGAGATTGCTTTTGTCGTTGAGCTCTTCTAATCTTTGTCTCTGTCTACGTTGTAGGCTTGTTCCTTCATTCTTTAAGATCTTTGATCTTAAGCCTCTGTCATTGTCTTTTGACTTTGTCTTTTCGTTTGAGATCTTTAAATCTTTATCCTTCCGTCTTGATCGTCTTTGCCACCTTGCGATCTTGTGTCTTGACCAACATGCTCATACTTTGCATCATCTTGAAAGCTTGCTAACAATCTCCCTTGATAGACTTGATATCTTTGAAGGAAGATCTTGTATATCAGAGTTTGTGCGGAAGTCTTTGTCTTTAATTCTTGAGCTTTCATGATTCTTGAATCTTGATGCTTATAG
>BQNB010053486.1:0-17680 GCA_026074375.1 Tanacetum coccineum | reverse complement strand
CTATTGGGTTTCCATGGAACAATTTAAGTTGTATGAGTTTATGTTTGATCATTTTATGTGCTATTATCTTGTAGTTTCTTTTCCTTTGAATTGAATGAGTTATGAATGGAAAAGAGTTTACAAATCATACACAATGTAGTCTGAATACTATGCCATTTGAACTAGAATGAGCATTTGCATTTGCATTTGCATTTGCAGCTTGACTTTATAAAGTACTTAAGCAAATGCAAAATGTTATGCCATTTGAACTGCAAATCATGCCAATTTGGATTTGCAGTTTGACTATCTAAAGTCAAAATGCTAAATGAGCATTTGCATTTTCATTTGCATTTGCAGTTTTACTTTATAAAGTCACACTGCAAATGCAAAATGCTATGCCATTTGAACTGCAAATCAAATCCAAACACCCCTTTATGCAGTCAAACTAACTATGCAAATCAAACGTCAAATTGTCATGCCAATTTGGATTTACAGTTTGACTATCTAAAGTCAAAATGCTAAATGAGCATTTGCAGTTTCATTTGCAGTCAAACTGCTTAGTGCAATTAACTTTATAAAGTCAAACTGCAAATGGTAAATGGCATGAGCATTTGGCGTTTGCAGTTTGCATTTCAATGTCATGAGCATTTGGCATCTGCAGTGTGCACTTTGCAACTGCTAATCCAAACACCTCATTATGAAGTCAAACTGCTTAGTGCAACTGACATTATAGAGTCAAACTACAAATGCTAAATGGCATGAGCATTTTACATTTGTAGTTTGACTTTATAAAGTCACACTACAAATGCTAATCCAAACACAAGATTGCAAATCGAATCATAGAAAATTGCAAACCAATAGCATTTGCATCTGACCATAAGCTAAATGTTTATAAACATCAAAATAAGGATACTAATGTCAACAACCCAAAATACAAATATTAAATTATTTATGACCATCAACATACAATAGATAAAGACAGTAATGTCTATTAAGTGGGCTTCCTCTTTCTTGTAGCTGAAGGTGGTGGAGCATTAGGAGAATTAGGAGCAAACAAAGCAATTACACATCCTCTTGGAGCAGTGGAAGCAGCTTGTGCATTATAAGTGGATACAATAGGAGCTCTAGATTTTGTGGAGGTAGAGGCAGTGGGAGATTTGGATCTTGTGGAAGTGGGGGCAGTAGGATCTTCATCACTGGAAATTTGAACCACTTCTGCAAGCATTTCCTCCTTAGAATTCTTTGCCTTCTTAGCCTTCTTTGCCTTCAATTCTGCCAACATTGCCTCCTTTGCCTTCAATTCTACCTCCTTTGATTTCTTTGCCTCCTTTGCCTTTAATTCAGCTTCCTTTGCTTTCTTTCCTTCATTTGCTTTCTTTACCTCCTTTGCCTTCAATTCATCCTCCTTTGTTTTCTTTTCTTGCTTTGCTAATTCAGTCTCCCTTGCTTTCTCTTGCCTCCCTTGCTTTCTTTGTTTCCTTTGCTTTCATAGATTTTTTTACCTTCTTTGCCTTTAGCAACCTACCAAAATCCTCTTCAAGCTTTTTGATTCTGTTTTCAAGATCAAGAGTATCAAGAGCATCATCATCATGATCATCAACCTGCTTTGCCTTTATTGCCTTGGCCGAATCCACTTCAACATATCCTACTCTGTTTTGGATATCATGCATTTTTCCCTTTCCATTATCCTCTACAAGTTTTCCCTTTCCTTTATCATCTACAAGACAATAAGTTAAGACATGTTAAATCCTAAGTGACTCGTTAAGTAAGATGCTTGACTCAATACAATCATATGCATACCTTTATTCACCTTCAAATGATGATGCTCTGCCTCCTTTCCCTTTTCATTATCCTCTACAAGATTTCCTTTTCCCTTATCATCTACAAGACAATAAGTCAAGACAAGTTAAATCCTAATTGACTCATTAAACAACTTATACATGCAGTCTGCATATAATACACTAACCTTTCCCATATTTCAGCCACAAGTCTTCTAGTATGACATAAGCTATTTCATCCTCAGATTTCCATTTATTCCCATATTTCTTCAATACATAGTCAACCATCCCATCAGTCACCACTAGCTTGGTATAATCCTTAACTCTAGCCTTCTCAAATTCTACCATAGCTAAGAATTTCTCTACATAACAAGTTGCGGACTATTATGGGTGTTTGGCACTACCATTAAGACTATTAGGGGTGTTAGGAACTACCATTAAAGTCACAATCAACAACACATTTTTTAGATCATTAGGCATATAAGTAACCAAAACACTAACTTTTCATGATAAAAAGTTTCATATCCTCACCTACTTTTGCAACCTTTGCTTCTTCTTCTTCGTCTCTATAGAATGTGTGATATACATCATCCATTATGATATCAATCCATGAATCATCTTCAAACAAACTTTTATTCCCATATTTAGGCATAACATACCCGTCTATTATCTCGTTAGTAGCTATAACTTTACCCCAATCAATGTGCTTTGGATATGCTTTCATTTTGGTATCTAACAAACAGAAATTAGGCAATGGAAATTAGGGCAAACACAAATTAGAAGCTACTAAAACTACACACATTCAAAAAGATGTTAAAAACTCACTTTGATGCAATCTCAGAGCGAGTGAGTGGCGTCTTCGAGAGAGGAACAGACGAACCAAGAATGATCGAGACACATAGTAGTTGTGTGTAAAATGGCGGGAGGGTGGGAGTTATAAGTTTTGTGGTGTTGCAACGTTGGTCCTTAGTGTATTAGTCTATGTGAACTGACGATAATACCCCTGAGACTAGAAAAGATAACGAAAAAATGGATGGAGTTACGGTCAAAGGACCGGTCAACTCAAAATGGACAACTACAGGGACGACTGGAGTAATTTTGGGACTTTTAGGATGAAAGTTGCAATTTCGGGACAACCACAAGGAAGATTTATGTACTTAACTCTATAAATAAGCTATTTAAGCAGTTGAAACACAAAACTATTATTATAAATTTATATAAAGGACAGCACACTTCAGTAAATGGTCTTTTAATACTCTGGCGGGTTTTGACCCGATCAGCCGGAATACTCGCCGGAGTACCCGCTGGATATTTGACTCGATCCACCCACCCTATTTTTTTAACCGAGATAGAAATGCTTTGTAATAACTTGCCTCAACAGCAGTACACATATCATTATACGTATCTTTCTCTGGTCTTTATCTGTTGTGGATTTGAGTTGTTTATATCTCAATCAGATCGACTCGCACCTTCTTCTCACCGACCACCTACAACCACTTTGGCCTCACCGCGATGCCACTGATTCGTTGCCGACATTCATGGTGGGTGGCGTTGGTGGTCGGTTGGTGAGCTAGGGTGGTCGTTTGTTTGGGTTAACTTACTTTAAACAAGTAACGCTTATTTGGCTTATCAAGATTTAGATATGCACGTGTGAGGATGATGATAAAGGTTGGTTTTGTTGTGTATTGGATAACCGTTGATTTTTCTGGCTTTTTTTGGGATTGATAAACTCGAGGTGAAGCATGTATTTTTCTAAAAACCTAATTCTTTTAGTAACCAATGTTCTTGCAATGCTACTTTTGTTGTTTGTTTTAGGGGTTTAATAACCTTTGATAATTGGTGTTGTTGGCTATTTGTTAGTTGCTACATTTGTTTATTAAATGTTTTGTGCTTATTGATGTCTTCCTATTTTTGATTTATAATTTTGATAGTTAATTGATTTTTTTGTGTTTGGTAGTCACTGTTATGATTACGGCGATTACATGTGTTGTAAATGCCATGTTCAATTTGTTCCTTTTGATGAATCTGAACACGTTAGCAGCTTGAAATAAAGGCGTAAGCATCCATTTTCGGCAGGGCAAACTATTTAGTTTGCAACCATTACGGACGTTAGCTGTGTATGTCTATAGGATGCTAATGAGTCTGAAACTCACTCCGTTGAAGTCTTTAAAGGCTAAAGAACACGTTAGCAGCTTGAAATAAATGCGTAAACATCCGTTTCTGCAGGGTAAACTATTTACTTTGCCACCATTGCGGACGTTAGCTGTCTGTGGGTCAGAAGGAGCTGATTAGATCAGAAACTTCACATTCCATGGAAGTCTTTAAAAAAGCTAACATTTTGGAAATGAGTTTAATTGTGTTTTTTGGCAAAATGTGATTACCTATAACATGTTAGCAGCTTGAAATAAAGCGTAAATATCCGTTTTTGGCAGGGTAAACTATTTAGTTTGCAACCATTGCGGACGTGTACGGTTTTTTTCAGCCATAGCAGCTGTGTGTGTCTATAGGAAGCTAATGAATCTAAAACTCACTCCGTTGAAGCCTTTAAAGGCTAAATGTTAGAGGTGAGTATAATTGTGTTTTGCGCCAATATGTGATTATTTGTGTTGTCGTCGTTGGGTGAGCTTATTAAGCGTGCATCCTTTTTTGTTTTTAGTAACTTATCTGGGCTATTCAAAGTTGGTGACATTCGCGTATTTGGAGGGCAAAGTATTAGCCTCGCAACCATGGCGGATGTCGCCGCTTTTTGTTGTTTACCAATCAAATTGAGCCTAAAGCCGTAAACTTAGAGGCAGAATACCCGCTTAAAAAGGGGACAGTGTGGCAAGGCATGCTCATTAAGCTTGCAGCCGTATACGAATTTACAGCCGTAGCAGCTGTGTGTGTCTATTGATTGCTAATGAATCTGAAACGCACTCTGGTCAAGCCTTTAAAGGCTGAATGTAGAGGTGAGTGTTATTGTGTTGTGTGGCAACATGTGATTATTTGTATTGTCGTAAGGTAAGCTTATTAAGCACGTGATTTGATTCACAGAGATTGTAAGGGTTTTTCACCCTCCCGTGCCTTGCCATGTAGAAAAATACTTCTAATTTACTACATGTGAGAGTGACAGAATCATTATTATGCGGTCTAAACGCTATGCTTACCTGTTACCCGTTGTTTTACTGTCTTAAATGTCAAACGGTATTCTAAAAAGACAATGATGAGCGGAAGTGTGATATCGCTTGGCTAGTCTATCTTTGTTGTACGCAGTCGTGATATACCATTTCCAAAAACTTCCATCTGAGCCAAATGGGCGATATATTCATATAATCAAAATCAACAACGTTTGCAGCAAGGAACTGGGAGAGACGATTATAACATTAAGGTAAACTCTTTTTACCTAAAGGCGTTTCTATGGGAGCGATAAATCAACTTAATGATTAAGGTGATATAAAAAAATTATTCTTATTTTTCGTGTATTCTTAAAAATAAGGGACAAACATGTTCTCTAATAGTAAAAGAAAAGTTGAGATGTGTCTCGGTAAGAATTGCTCAAACTTACGAAAGATTATTATCATATATAGATAGCTGACTTTTTTTATTATGCACACTCTGAAGTAGACCTCAACAATGTAAATTTTTGTACACGTAGGATTTTTATCGCTTATCATCTCTTTTGTAGGAGTCCCGCAAAGAAACTGAAGGTGTAATAGGTTCTCTTAAACCACATGTGCTTCTCTTTATAACTCATAACACTTAATGGATGACCTTTTAGGAGGTTAACCGCCTGCTATATTTTGTTTGTAATTATGTATGTTAAAGGCTATATTTTTCAATCTCACTATAGAGTAATTAAATACAGGTAGTTTTTCTAGAGCCATGGTTAGGTCGTGTCGCTGTACTCACTCCTCAAAATCTGAAGGTCCTTGATTTATTGATTCTATATAATTTTTCTTTTTCTGTTTCGCTAAAAATAAGTATATTTGATCCTTATTTTGCTATCGTTCAGGAAACTTACACAGTAGCAGCATTGAAGAGCAAAGGAGCAACACATTCTTCCCCAACGTAGCCGACAACATAGAGGTATGCCTTCACTACTAAGATAGCAAACTGTGTTTTTCATTTACCATTTACTCTTATGCCTTTTTTTCTATCTCGATTTGTTAAGGTTCATGATATCATGCAGAGGGATAGTGAAAAAGATCCGACAACTTAACGAGACGCTAAAGTGGCCAACCTCCTGATAGGCCAGGTTTGTTTTCTGCTTACACAAACGTGTTCCATAACAGTTTTACAAAAATACTTGAGAACATGGTTAAACAAGCAACAATGACTTTGGTTTATGGCTGGATCATGAAAAGAAAAATCTGAGGTATACGTGTGATGAACTCGCATCCTGTAGTTAAGTTCAATTATTTATATAAGTGTTAATTATTTAATTTAATTAAAAGCCAGCAATGGTCATTAAATGTTCTATATAAATAAAATTCCACATAAATTAGCAATGGTCACTTCTGGTCTTGACTTTGTTTTTGTTGGAAAAAAAGGCGACATAAGGACGAGGAAGATAAGAGGTAGCAGAAGCAGAAGCACTATAGGGTGACCGAAAACTTTCATCTGGCCTAGACCATTAAATGATTATCTTAAAATGCAGGGTGGTGAGTGTTTTGAAAGAAGTAAGCGGAGCGGATGCTCATATTTAGAAAGAGGTTATGAAAAACATCTACGTGGATGCTGACAAGCTACCTAAGAAAATTGAGAGGTATATGTTGTACTATCCGGCTCCAGCAAACAGTAAAAGATCTACTCTATTATTACTTTATGTCGTTTGCTTATTTTACAGCTTAGGCAGGTTCTGCTACCAAGCCCTTTATGTATGGACAACGTCCCACTACATACCAGATTGTTTCAGACTGCTAAAAAAATCTCACTGCCTATTGCTTTCACGATAAAACTTTACAAACACAAAACATAACCCACCATATCCTTCCTCTCACCATCCTGTTTTGCGTGTATATTAAGGTTTCAGGTTATATATGAGGCTCTAAAGGTCACTATAAGTTTAGCTCCAAAAGACGATTTGGAATAAGTAGATAAGTCATAAAGTAGGAAACGCAGTTTTTATTAACCAAAAGGCTTAATAGCTTATATCATAAAAAGTAAGACATCCAAAGCCCTGTAAATAAAGCATTATTTGGGGATATTTAAAGTTTATGTGTTGGTTGTTGATGAAATTTAGATCAACTAGAGCTTAATAAGTGGACATTTGGAACATAGGGAGTTTATATTTACAGTTTGCTAAGAAAAATAAAGCATGACTTAGGAAGCTGATATTCGAAACAAGAATTAGAACTCATTTAATTCATGTAGTGGGATGATTTGTATAATGAAATACAAAAAAAGTGATGATATCTGAATCAATAAGTTCTTTGTGTATGCTATTCTTAATGGTTGTCATAGATTAGTTTTAACTATAAAGTGGAAATGATGTATGCAAGTGTTTATTCTTTCTGAATTTTAGAATAGAGAAGTACATTTTTATATGGTTCTGTTTATGCAGGCAGATGGGTGGATTGTGACTCCAAGTCTACTGCAGAACCTTAATCAAGTGCGACCAACAAAGTTATGGGGTGTCTACACGAAGCTGAAGATATTCAACATGACAGGTTACTAGAAAGGTAACGCCAGTGTTTGTGGCAAGTAAAATGATTAATCACTTCCGAGATATAGGAAAATATTTTGTTGAAACTATGAGCAATATGGCAAAAAGCAACGTCTAACTTGAGTTGCTTAGCTTGAATTGTTACCTGCATTTGGAACATTAGTCTAGCTTGAATTGCTACCTGTAGCTTTTGTACATGGTTTATGTGTAATCCAGATACTTATACTCATTCTCCATATCTCATTTTAGTTTTGTCAAGCGAAACACGAGTGAAATTCCTATCGAAATAACGCCGTTTAACCCAGCGCTCCGCGGCGAAGCGCGGGCTAAAAACCTTGTTATTGTAAAAATTAAGTGTTCCAAATTACAAATTTTATTATTATTAAAAAACAAATTTAATACGTATTACCATCAAAATACAAGCCAATGCTCCAGAAATGTGACATCAAAAAATATCAAACTGTTAATTGAATATCACAATGCTAATGAATCCTAATAACTTTTCGGGGTGGTGTTGGCGGCAGTGGAGGTGGAGGTGGTGGTGGCGGCGGAGGCGGTGAGCAAAAGAAAGGGAAACCCCAAGGTCGACGACGCGGCGGAGGTGGGGGTGGCGGCGGTGGTGGCCGATAACGTGGTAGTGGCTGTGGTGGTCGATAACGTGGGGGTGGTGGTGGTGAAGATTGCACAACTTGTCCCCGAGAACGACTTACCATTGGTGTCGGTGGCCGTACACGGTACTTAACCTTACGTAAACTCCT
Organism: Tanacetum coccineum; assembly: GCA_026074375.1. Lineage (NCBI taxonomy): Eukaryota > Viridiplantae > Streptophyta > Magnoliopsida > Asterales > Asteraceae > Tanacetum > Tanacetum coccineum. The sequence goes on along the minus strand of BQNB010053486.1, from coordinate 9,521 downwards.
ACGTATTTGTAGTGACGGTGATATTGACAACGGTGGCGTAAAGAAGATATCATCTCGCGGTTGTTCAAGTTTAGACGCGGGCAATACTGTTATCACCCGTGATCTAATCATTTGTCTTCGGGTTGTAACCACATTTCCTATACCAAAAATGCAACCAAAAGAGTTTACTCCGTATTTGATTCATAGATAAAATGTAAACAATAACTAATTAGCATAAAAAGTAATAAACTTACCGAAATGTGATTTGTATGAAGTAGCATTTGCTTGAGAAACAAAATCAAGTACAAGAATAAAAAGCAAAAGAGCTAATTGTTTTGCTTGTAAAGTTATCGTCATTGCAACAACTAAATCCTTGATTTGATTTGTTCGAAAGGTTATTTATTGTAAAAAAAATTAAAAATTGTGATGACTTACGAGACACACCGTTCAATGAATTTTTTAATACACCATTAAGACTTTTTCAAAATTTTATACGTTACTAATTTATCAGATCTTTTTTTTGAAAGATACTATAAACTTCACGTATTATCTTGCGTGATCTATGAAAACTGACAAATCACTTAAGATTGCATGTCGTATACTTTTTCGTTCTAAATTAAAAGTCTCTCTTTTTATTTCGGGTTGTTTTTAAAATTATCATTCTCCTTCAAATATAGTTGTGAATGATGTACTCCCTCCGTCCCATTTTTATTGTCCACGTTTCCTTTTTGGGATGTCCCAAATTAATTGTCCACTACTAAAAATAGATAGGGAAGTTTGATCACGTTTACTATATTACCCTTGTTTAAAATTATTATTACAAACTTTAAAGAAGACTTTAATTAATTAGCTAAGGGTAAAACTGTCATTCTGTCAAAAAGTAAGAGAGAGAAAACAGTAATAAATGCACTTTTATTAAACCGTGTGTTTTTTGTCGGGAGACAATAATTTTGGGAAATTAAAAGTCTCTCTTTTTATTTCGGGTTGTTTTTAAAATTATCATTCTCCTTCAAATATAGTTGTGAATGATGTATCAAGTTTATCATATCACATCTAATGATGCCAAAAATCACAAACCTTTAAACAATTATACAATAAAAGTAAAATTGTTATTATGTAGCAAGTAAAAAAAATATCAATATTTATTATGTTTTTTTAAACTGTATGTTTTTATCTATGAATTCAAAACTAGAGTGATCACTAACTATTCTTTAATTACGTTATTAACAACAATAAAATATATTTTGTGAGCTAAACTTATAAAAACAAGTTGCGTAGCTAGTTTGAAATGTACATAAACTGAAAACTTTTTAAAAACTTGTATATATTTAATGTTTCACATAGTAAAATTGGTTAACGGGTATGATAATGCATAATTGTGGTGAATCGTAAATTTTACAGTTACAGCTTAGACAAGTTGTAATGGCATGGTCATACACTCCGTGGTCATGCATTCAGTCACCAATTACGCTTACTCGGTCATGATCGTGGTCATATCCAAACAATGCACCAAGGCTGTCAAACTCGCGATCCCACCTGAGATCGTTTTTGTCTTTGTAGGATCAAGATCATAGGATCGAATCGGGATCGTACGATCCTACCAATTATATTATGAGAAGAAGACCACTAGTTTTCATCTTGAAATTGTGATTTGGGAAATAGATACTTAAGTTTAGTATTAGACCTAGAAACTGACTTAATGTTCAGTTAGTAATTTTATTTTGTTAATTTGTTGGGCCTAAGAAAATAATGGGCTAAAAATTAGCGAGAAACATAAGATAGATATTAGCTTAGTAAACTCATATCGGCACTCGATCCTACGAGTTTACGTTCGATTCTACGATCCCACTTACGATCCCACCTCATATGCGATCCTACCACGATACTACACGTTTTTTGCTGGTAAACACGTAGGATCGTACGATCCTACGAGTTTACTCGCGAGTTTGACAGCCTTGCAATGCACAACTCGGTCGTATACTTGACCGAGTCCTCCCGTTTGTTGTGTGTTACTGTGTTTCTTTAATTGTTTTGTGAGGTATATTTATGTTTAAGTGAGTATTTTTTTGTGATGACTGCGGTTGCTATATATATTACAATAACTTGATCATAAAGACGGTTGTAATAAGTGAAAGCTGATTCGGCATTGGTAACCGCGATCACCATCACACCCGGCGTTAGGGTAAACATATTTTAGGATGATGTCAAAATTAAATGAACATGTACGTACACATTTGTTAGTTGGTCGACAGATAATGCATGCACAGATAATAAATACGGCCACGAATAGAAAATTGGTTGAACGTTTTAAAAAATACAACATGTAAGGGTGTGTTTGTTTCATTAAGATATTTTAGGTCTGAATCTGACTATCGCATCTTACTAGTAAGAGGCGGTTATAATGTCTGAATCTGAATGAAATATTGTTGTTTTTTTTAATTGTCTGAATGATTTTAAATGTCTATTTTCTAAAGGTATATATTAAACCAGAAGGAATAATTAGCTTTTGTAAACATGAAACAAAATATTTTTATCATAAATTTAACACAATAATAAATGATTAAATAAATTATCATAATATATCTTAAATTTAACATAGTAAAAACTATTTTACAAATTGTCTTAAAATAAACATAAATTTAACTTCTTATGTTTACAAAAACGTTACGAAATAGACCAAAACGTCGGCTCTAACGTGCCGTGAAATGAGGTGTGAAAAGGCGCGCTAAAACATGAAGCGTGTCAGGTTTTATTTATACAAGTCAGATAAAAAAACTTTAAAAAAAAATAAGTTTATTACATGAGATGATAGTTTTTTTAAACTTATTCAATATGTCTAATGCTTCTTGTAAAATACATACGATTAAATATATAAATATTTTTATTTTGTGTCGCTCCAGCAACATCTTAAAAACGCAAAAACATCTAACCGCGAAGACGCAAGGCTTGATTATACAGTCACGCAACATCTCACGCTATTTATATTTTACCATTATATTAAACGAAAGAAACTAAAAGTAAACTTTTTTTGTTGACAAAATATAGTTATTAAAAGTAAACATTATATTTCACGATTTTCTAAGCAACCATAACTAATGCAATTTTATATATACTTACGTGACTTTATACCCTTTTAGTACTTCCTATGAATTAATTTCAATATTTAACTTTCTTTTCTCTCTCTCTTAGAACTCTCTGTCATCTTCTCCGACACAATTTGACTGCTTCATAAACACAGCTAAACTCTCATTAGCTTCTTCATTCAAACTATATTTGATGTCCCAATTTATGAGATGAAGTTTTTGAAGGGTTGAGAGGTGGTCAGATTTGCTCATCAAGTCTTACTCAGTCAGACAACAAAGATCTTACCGTGTCTGAATATAAACGGAAAAACAAACAAGCTTTACGTCTGACCACGTCAGAGGCGGTCAGACATTTTTATGCAAAAACAAACACAGCCTAACACTTTTTAATAGTTTTATTTTAAATAACTAATTAAATAATAACTTTTGACTGGGTCCTAACAATATCTTTAATTTGTATTATGTCGAACTTATCTGGCGAGTTTTGTTTAATAAGTATGCAAAAGTGACAATGAAATGTGTGGTGTAACACTTAATACGCGGAAATAAATGAACATATAAAACAAGAACAAAATATATAAAAATATTGTAATGCCACTTTTGTGTGCGTTTGTTTGTCTAAATTATCCTATTTTACGAAGAGTGTCTTATAAAAGTAAACGATATTTTGACATAAACAAATAAGCATACATAAACGAACATATAAATGGACATTCATGGATGTAAATAAATGAACGAGGCTTGTGTTCATGTTCGTTAATTTAATAAGTTGAATACAAAATTCTATTCTTGTTCATTCAATTGATAAATACACGATTATAAACGAACTTTTAACTGAACGGCTTAGGAAAGGTGTTCATTAATAAGAATTTGTTATAATGAGGCTCCTTAATGAGATTTACATAGAAAAGGCATTCGAATATATATCATAAATACACAAACGTAGCTATAAATATTACTGGACAAGAAAATTTGTGAGACCCTTTAATTTTGATAGCATGTGCAGCAGCCTCACTTGCACAAGGTAATCACCGGGCTCTACCAATCACAAACCACCTCATGTTTGCTACAAAAAAATTACACTAATTCATAGCATGTGCATGCATGTAAGGCTATCCGTAATCGAGACACTTCCTCATGCGTTATGCTCACTGAGGGGGCTTACTCAAACGTGACCACAATTACGCGGGTCACTCAGCTCTCTTCATTCATGACGCAATAAATTTTGAGTTCATTATGGGGTGATTGAGTGAGTCCGATTAGTAGACATGCTTAATTAAGCCCGTTTAGATTATATGTCGAGTTGGACGCTGATGAGTAATTTGTTGGATATATCGATATGATTTCACCACAAATTAACTCACATACACTTTCGGTAGAGCTTAAAACCCTTAGCTAAGTAGTTGAGAGACATCTATGATAATGCTATATGATAGGATGATCAGCGTCGATCCCATGAATAGGCACAGACACTTGTTTCTGAAATAAGTCATTGATAACTTAATCGATGAGACGTAGTCATGGTTAGTATAACTGCAACATAATAAAGATGAGCTTGTCCAATGACCTCGCTTCAGGCAATGATCTCCTATCCCAAAGACTTAGTTAGCGAAGCGCTCGGTTTGAACTCTTGTCAATCTCCAAATGATCCTTTATGATCAGTCAACTGAGCGTTTGTTGAACAGTTAAATCTTTCAAAAGATGCATTAATTGTACATTTTACTAGCCAGTTAGTTGTGCATCTTGCAACTATATATTTTGAATATTGTATGCATGTGTTTATTTGATATAATAATAGGATAATGATGTGTGACGTTAATATGGATAACTTAAGTTTCATGACACCAAAAGCAAACGACGTAATAAGTGTTTTTAGTAGCAAGACAACATTTTTAGCTATAGACAAACTATTTAAGAAGTTGAAGTACATAATTATTATTATTTTGGTGTTGTTTATTTGTTAAGAGACTCTTAAATCTGATTTGCATATTTCTGTTTTAATACGATGAAAACTTTAAATTTGAAAAAAATAATATTAGTTGTCTTTTTTTAATGTCTAATTGATTAGAAAAGAATACTAGTTTATGTATATCATTAAGAAGATCAACTTTCAAGTCTTGTTGAACAATAGGTTTAAGTCTTTTAATGCATCGAAACGAAAAAAAGAAAAAAAATTATGTCAAAAGCTCTTACCAGTTTAGATTTATATATAGATCATGGTGATTTTATTAAGAAAACAAACACAATCAAGTGTGCTAAATTACAAATGTTACTGTTCTAAAGATAAAAAAAATCTAGACAAATACCATCAAAACACAAGCAAATGCTCTAGGAATGTGACATCAAAAAGTATCAAAATGTTAATTAATGATATCAGAATGATATGCTAATGAATCCTAATAACTTTCCGGTGGTGGTGGCGGTGGAGGCGGCAGAGGTGGCGGTGAACAAAAGAAAGGGAAAAACCTAGGCCGGCGATGCGGTGGAGGTGGTGGCAGTGGTCGATAACGCGGCGGTGGAGGTTGTAGTCGATTACGTGGTGGTGGTGGTGGAAAAACATAAATTGGTCTACGATTAGGACTTAACTTTGGTGCCGGTGGTCGTGAACGTTTCTTATCTTTTTTACGTAGACTCCTACGTACTCGTAGTGAAGGCAACAATAGTTGTGGTGGGTTGGAGAATATATCACTTTGCGGTTCTTCAAACTTAGTCGCGAACACTGTTAATGCCCGCGATCTAAGCATTTGACTTCGACTAGAAAGCACATTTCCTGTATGAATAATGTAAATTTCATTCACAAATTAAAACGCAAACAATAACTAATTAGCATAAACAGTAATTAACTTACCAAGAAGTGATTTGTATGAAGTAGCATTTGCTTGAAAAACATAATCAAGTACAAGAATCAAAAGCAACAGAGCTAATTGTTTTGCTTGTAAAGTTATCTTCATTGCAATAACTAGCAATTCATGTTTTGACATATTCCAAAGGTCATTTTATAGTAAATAAATTCTGATGACTTATAAAAGTGATGTCACACATACGACTCGTTTACAATAAATAACTCCATAGATTATTAGTTTACGAGAGGAGGTGCTTATGAAATGGAAAAGGAATAGTAAAGGAAATACTAAGGAATATAATGACTATTGCTATTATAATTGATGATGCTTGGTTCCAAACACTATAATAATTTTCAAAAGTTGACATGTTTTATTTTTTTTAACCGCATTAAGTTACTTAATCATATATTGCAAGTAATAAATTAAAAACAAGAAACCCAAAAGTTAGGGGTGAGAAAAAGAAACCGAAAAAACTGAAACCGAACCGAAAATCGAAAAAACTGAACCCAAAAAACCGATCAAAACTAGAAACCGATGGTTCGGTTTTTAATTTTTTAAAAACCGAAAAATTTCGGTTCGGTTTCGATTTTTGGCCAAAAACCGAACCGTAAAAATCGAACCGAACCAAACCAATTTTATAATAATATATAATTAATGTAATATAAATAAATAAATAATAAATCAAAATTTTAAATTTATTTTTATTTTATGAATGAAATTATAATATATGTATTATCTTAATGTTTATATATGTGTTTTTCGTATACGTGTGTTTACTTGACAATATATCGTTACATATATGAGAATGATAATACTATGTGTATTTTCACATCCACGTGTGTTTCTCTTATTTAAACATTATTAGGCTAATATTGACAACAAAAATTATTAAAATATCCAATTTTCTATGTAAAACAAGTTTATTAATACAAATTAGCCACAACCAAATATAAACGGTTTGAAACCGAAAAAACTAAAAAACCGAACCGCAAAAACCGAAAAACCGAAAAAACCGAACCGCCAAAAACCGAGCGGTTTCGGTTTTTGATTTTATAAAAACCGAATATTTCGGTTCGGTTTCGGTTTTAGCCAAAAACCGACCCAAACCGAACCGTGCACACCCCTGCCAAAAATTATCATAGGTATAATATACCTATAAGCTTTTTAGAGTCAACATATATTTCAAAAGATTAAATTAAATACAAATTTTTTTTAATTTTATTAAACACAATGTAATTCTGCTCATAACTTTTATGTAATTACGAAAGAAATATGAGTTAAAGAAGTTACAGTTAACCAAACTAATGATACGAATTATGGGATTACAAGAAGTTATAATATGGAAGAGTGAAGGAGAAAATTAAAGAAGATAGAAAAAAAATTTAAGCATTATATAATCATCATCCTCAAAATGGAGAGGAATGATGAATTACTTAGTATTGGGTAATGATTCATTGCATTATAACAAACAAACCATCATTATCTTTGCTAATCCTTACCTTTTAATACTCGGAAAAATCTTGTTAAAAGACCAATATGATTCAATAAAAGTTTATGAGTATTACTATTGGTACCCCATGACTTACTAAAAAGTACTAATAAAGTACAAAACATTTTCTTTGTCCTCATGTTTACATTTACAGTATAACACAGTTTTTTATTTGTGTTCCGTACCTTTTGACAGTTTAATACTTTTAACTTGTTAAACTTTATATTTTTTTGCACTTTTTATTTCACAGTTTTATTATATAAACAAAATTATAAAAATTAAAAAATTAAAAAACGCAAAAAAAAACAAGAGGGATACAAATGATGTTTTAGAAGATATTTATAAACCATATGACACGCTTCTTTAGCACAGGCCACGGAGTGAAGTTGGAAGGTTCAATTAACTACGCAAAGGGAAATCTTGGGCGCTATTGTTGTCTATATACAAGTGGAGTAGACAGCGAGCTCCGCTTGAACAGAAAGCAGCAAGCTGCAAGCACTACTCCAAAAGCAGTGAGCTCCGCAACAAAAGTGAAGCGAGCCGCGGTAGCCTATTTCGTTTTTCAGCTTCATCGTACCGGGAGGGGTCCGTACCTCCTTTAGATAGAGCCCAAGTAACAATATTAACTTATGGTTTATCTTTGTAGAGAAGGTTTAATAATTTAAATTTTAAAACAACTAGCTTAATAATAAAGTCTATATAATTTCTACTCCATAACAGTTTTTATAGTAAAGTCTATATAACTTCTACTCCATAGCATTTTTTTTTCTACAGATTCAAAAATAGAATAATCACTTACTATGTCTAAAAGCTCCATAGCATTTTTTTAGAAAATAGGTCGCATACTTAAGTATGTAAACGAATATAAATTGATAAACATAAACAACAATCAACGATAAATTAAGCAATCGAGATAAACAAACCAAACATTAGATCTTCGTAAACATGGCTGATATTCTATCTTATCTACTGCCTTTCTCCTCGGCTCCATACTGCTCCAGCCGCTCGCTGTAATAGTTTGCTTCTCGGGTGGCTCGCACTTAGTGATGAAATCACTTTTCTACTAATGTAGTCTATGTTAGACAAGTCATGTATAGCAATAGGCTCAGTATCCACCCAGTTCTTATTACTGTCATATACGGGTAACCTCTTAGACCCCTCTTTCATTTTTAATAAAGTTACCAAACGAAAGTTTTTGTTACTTATTTTTGAACCCTCTTTACCCCATAGAGATATTGAATACAAGGGGGTATTCCTTTTTCCACTGTAATTTTGAAAATGAACGTTTAAATGTCCTTCAAAAGTAAGTAAATAGATTCGACACATATAAAATGCGGTTAATCCCGCGGTAGACCAAGCTATTATTGCAAAAATAGGTGAATTCATTCAATGGAAACTCTTGTTGGATATTGTCCAAAAAAATACAAATCAATGGTCGCTTATGGGGTTTAATACAGGTTATCCATCCAATAAGTCCTTGTAAAAATACACCCGGTTTTGATATAAGGAAATGCGTCTCTGAACTAAAAAAACCCTCCAACCGCGCTTAGAAAACACTAACGTCACAAGGAGACTATGCGAAGATTACAAGAGTTTTCCTATGATCTTGAGGCTCTTTTCTGACCTTCTATGCTCTTCTGATCGTCTCTTGGTCGACTTTGTGGTTTAGGGATTGACTTGCATATCTAAAACTGAGTTTAGGGTCATATATATATATATAGGGTCTGGTAGTCGGTTCGATACGGCGTATTGAGAAGCTCAATACGGCATATTGGATGACTTGGCGTGGGCTCCAAGAATAAAATATTCCAAAATTCTTGCGGAGGAATTTGGATACGGCGTATTCGATTTTTGGATACGGCATATTGACCAATACGCCATATCCAATTTCTTGGATACAGAGTATTGGGGTTTTTGGATACGGAATATTGGCTGAAAATGTGTTTTTCTTGATTTTTGACCAAAGTATCATATACGGCGTATCAATGGCGTATTCTTCAAAGTCAGGCAATGGTCTTGAGTTCTTCAAAGTCCTTAGATATGGCGTATGCTTCTAGAATGATACGGTGTATTGATTTCAGAATCAATGACTTTCTCCAACTCTTCGTTTATGCTTCAAAACACGTC
>BQNB010053485.1:11687-33660 GCA_026074375.1 Tanacetum coccineum | reverse complement strand
GCATATCTTATAAACGGTACTAACTACTTTATACTAACGGTACTAACTATCTGATCAGTACTAACATTTTGTACTGTCAGTACAAATTACAACTAGCGGTACTAACTAATATAACTAACGGTACTAAGTCAGGAATGCATAATTCCCAACATTCCCAACTACCCTTAAGACCAATCTATAATCAGGGTTGATTATCAAACCCTCTCTGAAAGAGTTCCCATATTTTTTAAGTATTTAATATGACAAAGGCGGTAATATGTTTAATTTCTACACTAGCGATAGATGTCAGTCTACCCTAGTACCCCACTAATCCTAAATTCAACATGATAAGTCTAATATCAAGATTAATAAGACCCAAGTCACCCTCTATACTACCAAAACATAAGGATCAATGACAGGTTATAAGGATATCTAACAAAATCATAATTGAACAATAAATCATAACCATAACAATAACAACTACATGGTTAGGCCAGCACTAGGGGTGCTTAGCTGCTCATAGCAATAGCAAAGCAAGAATTAATGAATAAAAATATAGAATGAATCATCATAATTCTTACAGAGTATGGAATGAATGATTAAATACAACTAGTAGACTAGTGACTTCTCCCTTAGACCTTCTGATAAAATGCTTCAAACCTGAGGGGTTTGGTAATACGCGGAATAAAAACAACAGAGTTAAAGATGAATTACTCTAAAACAATGATCCTCTTTGGATATTTCTATTAATTTATAAAAGTGTTTTTCCGATCGATGGTTTCATCTATCAACGTAGGTTTCTTAAATACACATGAAACCCTAACAACCTGTTACCTAAGACTCGCTAAAGAGATAAGTATTATCACTTCCTAGGATATCTCATGCATATCCTTATCACTAACTCAACTATAATATCAACTCCGGAGTAAGCATAATAATACCTGGTACTAATATTGTTCATTCCAGCTGGACTAACTTTTGTTCTGCCTAGCAATAACTTAAACATTATCCTTCCAGTAGTAACTACATACTACTCTGTGCCAATATCTATTACAATATTCCTAACAATCCTCCCCTAAACTTGAATTTGACCCTGTTAACTTCAAGTTTCTAGATAGATCTGCACTTGTGAGCTTGAGGATTGAGAGTTAACAGAAGTAGAAACACAAAGCCAATGGATGCTGACGGTGAAACCTTGAACCAGCAGCAACAATGTGGAAGCTTCAAAATTCTACGAACTAGCAACATCGAACTAGCAGCATCGAAGAACCATTAAAACAACATACGATATTCCATCAATGTCAGTGGTTACATACTATTTCTCATCAACCATCCAAGGTATGTTAACCTCTGGGAGAGGTTAATCAAAGAAAAGAATCTGGAGCTTTATGAAGCTTTACTTGAGCAAATAACTCTTGGGCTAGCTAACTCTTTGGTGGAATCATGACACCACCCCGGTGAGTTAATAACCATTCCAATTCTCTTAGAACATGAATCATTGGTGAAATATGGAATACCCTAATGATTTTTCGGCAAATAATCACAATACCATTCATACGGATTGATAGAGTCTTTACAAGAGTCGTACCCTCTGGACTAGACACTCTTTGTTTTAACAATCTGGTGACGTTGAACAAACCATTTAGTTTTTAGCAAACTATTACAGATATCAAGGATTTGGAAGTCTTACACCCTGAGCGTTTGCTATGATAGCCACTTATCATTCCAATGAATTTGGCAAGTGAAAAACATCCAATTTTGGGTAAACTGGCACCATCAACGGATTTGGAAATTCACACCAGAGCGTTCCCTCATGGTGAATCAATCTCTTTCTTGTTGTCGATATGGTGGTTGACACTATTTTGTTGTGCAGTGGATGGGGTTAACCAAAACCCAATCCCTATATTAATGGCTCTCTGTGAACAACATGAACTGCATAAAATCAAAGCAGCCATGCCAAAACTGTTTCACAAACAAAAACCTTGATGCCGCAAAAAAGAAAAAAAAAAAATAAAAAAATTTAAAAAAATATGACATACTATGCAAAAAAGGTAATTAAGTATGTGATTCTTAAGACAAACTTTTTATATCAAAAATATATTTTAAATAGCAAAAAGAATTATGAGATAGAGATCAAACTTATAAGTTACCTATGATATGAAACATTAGGACGTGGAATCAGTAAATTTGTTTCTTGAGAAGGGCAATCTACTGGAACCGAAGTGGTAGTTTCATTGCCCACTGATCTGTGATAATTTCCAGCTGAATGATCGTGCTCCTTTCGATAAGGTAGGTTGACAGAGAGAGGATACTTCTTGTCTACAAACATATGCAAAACTAGGCCACTAACTGTTCCAAAACTTATGGTAATACTGAGAAAACGAAAATAGCTTCCAGCTTGAATATTCCAGGTGGTAGTTGGTTCTTCTAAACATCACTACCTTCATTCACTTTAAGTGAATCCATCAAAAACTATGATCTACCCCAAAGAACAAGACCAACTCCCTCGCTTTCTTAATCCTGATAAAATGTCATCACACGTACCATAGATCACATCAAGTCTGATCTAGTAACAAGTGAAGGATTTCCCGAAGAACTTGATGAAGTTCTTCTCGACAGTTGTCGAGCCTTATAAAGGCTATTGTTCGAGCCTAAACCCAGTAGGCAATAACTATCCAGTTAACAACAGATATAAAAGTAACAAGTGTATCGATCATCAGAAGCAGAAATCCGTATTAAGAAGATACTTAAGGCACACTTTGTGTTTCGCTTTAGGATCTCACTTCTTCCAATTGGATGGTTAGATGTGAGAAGGATGAACACCTTTATCTGATCTAAATCGCTTTTCTTCTTGGTACCAACCTTCTTGAGTGAGGATGCAGTGTGTTGTGCTGTAGAAGCAATGTTAGAAGGAACTTCAACTGGAACTTCTGGAATATCCTGAGAATGAGAAGGTGCGTAAATTCCTTCGTTGAAAATCATTTGGAGAAGGAGTTGCACATGCTTTCCTCCCATGTTAGAACACGTGAGAAGGAGCATCAGCGGTTATTCAACTATCACCAGTCTTGAGTTTCTTTAAAGAGGTCGATCGGCATTGGACCACCTCTCTTTTTAAAACCCCTTGTGGATTGCAAAGCTCTTTTGGATCTATCAAAACTCTTCTGAAGCTGTTCAGTGAGAGAGTTTGAAACTTGAGTCCAATTAGTCCAACCAATAGAGTATACAGCAGGACCTTGATTCTTCACATAAGTGCGCATATATTGCCTGAGCTGAGATGGTGTCATAGGCCTCTCCCTTCGTTCTTTAGCCCGTTGTTCAGCAAGTTTTTCATTCGAGTGTATTGACTCAACTCAAACCATCCTCCCACCACCCCCCCCCCCCCCCCCCCCCCCCCCCCACCCCCACCCCACCCCCCCCCCCCCCCCCCCCCCCCCCCCCCCCCACCCCCCCCCCCCCCCCACCCCCCCCCCCCCCATGGTGCAAAATCATCATCAGTAATATCAACCCGAAATATTGTGGAAGATAAGTCAGGATTTGATTGATGACGAGCAAAAATTAACAAGCAGCATCGGAGTTAGTTTGCAGCATATGCAAAGAACTCCTGCTGGTCTCTTTCTTTGGTCTTCCAGTATCTCAAAGTCATGAGACATCTGCTAGCAAAATTTAGCATCCGTCATATGAGATTAAGGCTCTTTGCTTTTTGAAATCGGCGAGTTCTTGGAGCTTGTAATCTCTGAGCAAGCCTCCCCAACATAGTCTTTTTCTTCTATTGCTTGAAAGTTTTATCAGGAGTTGGAGGGATTGTCACTTCGTCTTATCTTGTTACTATGTACCGTGCTTCAACACAACACCTTTTTCCATTTTTCTGACATATCTGACAGGTGATGAAGGAGTTGTAAGTTTCAGGGGTATTAGTACACACTTACAGTTAGCAGGATTGTGTTGAGCGCAAGGAATACAGAAAGGACTGGTTAGAACAGTTATGGCTACCAAGGAGAGAAAAGATTGATAGGACCAGTAGGAGCACTAACAGAAGGAAATCAGTAGGAAACCTCAGTAGTAGGAACATCACTAGTAGGTTGGAGGTTGGACTAGGAGAACACTTCGAGCACCCAGGAGAAACATCAACAATGAGCATCTGGACACACCCACTCAGCAAGGCAGAAAGCCCTCTTGCCCAATTGATTAATGAAAACACCATCTGCTCTTCTTCTTCTTCTGTATCAGAACTCACTCATAACACCTCTTCTCCTTGTGTGAGTTTTCAACTCCAAAGCTTTAACCTTTTAACCAATGTACCCACCATTCCTTAAATAACAACCTTGTGTGCCTGAAGCTCTGATTCTAAGGTAAATAACTTTCTGCACAAGTTCAAACACTAGTAGGAAGATAAAAGCAGTTAGTGTGGGGCTTGGTCCTCAACCCTCCTGAGGTTGGACCTTCTGGATGAACTTATGAGGACCTGGAGGAAGTGGTGGAGGAAATATCCTCCAAGTGTTTCTCATTCAGCATTTGTATGAGTGAAAAGGTCAGGATCAGGACTCATGAGCTCCTAAAAAGAGGCCAATGTTGGGTTACAAGTGTGACCTATGCTCAAACATAGAGGATATTGGTCTGTTGTTGTTGTTTCTTGGTGGTGTTGTAGATGTCTTGAGATTGATCAGGCTCAGGCTCAGGCCTTGTTATTGAAAAGTCTCAGTGAACGGTTATTGAGGGACATCCTATGAAACTTCCTCTGTTCCATCATCTGCTTATAGAAGCTTGAGCAGGGGATGCATTGCAGCTAAAAGTGGATGTGGTCCCCATCTAAAATTTAACCTCATGTTAGCAAAGTTTGCTTGACAGTTTTAGACCTAGAACATGATATTGTTTTAGTATTCCTTAGTTTCTATTACCCAAATGATTTGAAGGAACCTGAGGATTACATAAGAAACCTTTTAGCATTTCTGATTTTTTTACATCCCCTTTAAAATGTAACATGACCAATTAAAAACCTTCTACCATAAGACAACAAAATAAGTGCTATAGACAGTTGGGGTCAAATTGATCCCAGCTACAGTTTTGGAAAATGAGACAATGTCGGGGTCTTGAATGTGTGAACCAAGAACCTCAATGAGGTGAGAACTTGTTTTTGTGAAGGTTAGCTTTGCCTTCGTGTTTGGGGTTACCCAAGAATTATCCTTCAACCCCAAATATATTATCATGCAATGGGCAAGTCATCAATACCTCTTCATTCACCCAATTGCAAGTTGACGCCTCTGCAGTATCTTCAGTGAATAGTGTAGGGAGAGAGTCCTATCCAATCGTGACAGTTTAGATGGAGAGCCTAACTCAGGAGCCCTGAGTGAGACGTTGGACCCAGAAATATTTGACCAAAGAGTCAAAGATGATGGGGTCTTTAGTAAGAAGCATACTGAAGTGCGAACCCTCAGATAGTCGAGTACTTGGTGATAATCATTCACTACCTTATGGGGTTTTTCCAAAGTAACCCTCCTCTTTTGTGTTCTTCTCTATTCTTGAGTGCGGCCTTTGTTGAGTATTAAACTGGGGGTGAGTTGGGGTTTTTTTAGTGCTGTGGGCATGATCGCAATGGAGAGTTACTACTGGTAGAGAGAGGGAATTGAGTTTTCAAAGAGTGAATGGAACGAGTAAAGAGCTTGTAAAAAATTAGGGTTTTATTGTAAAAAGGTAACCTCTGTTATGTTATAATGACGAGAAAATAGGAATTATCCCTTTAAATAGGTGTCCCTTTGAGAATAAATGCTCAATAATCGCAAGTAGAACTTTTTTGAATTAAAAATAAAACCTCATTTTATATACCGCTCAAAGAAAGTCCACCTTATAAAGAAAACTAACATAACCGTAGGATAGTGGTAAGCAGTTAGTAGGAACCAGTAAAGCGACCAGTAGGAATTTTTGCATCACTTAATAGATAACACCTATCCAACAAGAAGTTCTTTTCATCAAAAGAAGGCCCTCAACTTGTCCATAAATATCACTTAAAAAGTGCTAACCACCCACTCATGAATGATACATCTGCCAAAAGGTGGCAGACCAAAACAACACAAAATCATATACAAAGAAAAGGAAAAATTAATTATACAGAGAAACAACCACATTACTAGGGGTAATAACTAAAAAACTTCAATAGAAAAAAAAATGGTAACAACGAAAAATAAGTGTTAAAAACAAGAAAAAATACTATTTAGAATATATTAAACAACAGTCCACTCCCCATGGACTAAAATCTCCTCATGCATAGAACTTAGGATTGAGGATCCCAAGTGGGACCACCAAATATTGAATCTTGGTCCATTCAAAGGCTTTGGTCAATAAATGCAGCCACATTTATCATCTCTATGTGAATACGTAAGCACCTGAATAAGGATTTTTTTCTCATTTGCATCTCTAATAAGTGTGCCCTAATTTCTATTGTGCTTTGTTACTTTGGTGAAAAAACTAGTTTTTTAACAATGACAGATTGGTACTCTGATTATCATAAAAAAAATTGTGTTTCATAAAATTGAACCCATATCAAGCATTTGATTTTGTACCAAAGTACCTGTCCACAACAGTTAAGCAGCCTGCAAACATTTCTGCTTTCTGTTGAAGGAAGTAGCCTAATGGTTTACTTTTTATACTCTGCCTTGAGATTAATTATACCCAGGAATGACATCCACCAGGTGGTGGATTTTTTCTCAATCACCAATAGTGATAACCAGCCTTTGTCACACGAATCACTATATGCGTCCAACATATAAGGAGGTATCTCTGGGCGTACATTGGACCTAGTTTTGGTTTGGCACTTTAAGATACTTATAAGATCTTCCTGCTACCATTCAAATTGGATGTTCAAAGGTGTGTAACCTACGGTTGTCTTGAACAAGCAATCACCTACAAACATTATATCAGGCCTTAAAGCTGTCAAATACATGAGGGAACCGATCATGGATCTGTATAAAAGAACAATTAAACTAGCATCCATTGGTTCATCCTTGGGATTTAGGTTTGAAGCTTATAGGGTGTTTTGTTGAGTTTTCACATTTCAATATCAATTTTCTTAAAGCATGTCCTGGACATACTCTGTCTTGGATTGATTAAAGATACCATCAGGCTTCTGCTGACTTGCAAGCCTAAGAAAAATGTTAAACTCACACATGCAACTCATCTCAAATTCTCCTTTATAAACACCTAAATTAATCACGCAAGGCCTTCTTTGTAGTACCAAAATGATGTCATCCACAAAGACCAGTACTAGAAATTATATACCTAGAATTCTTATTTTTATTGAGAGTTTTGTCTATTTGTTCCTCTTCTGTAATTATGCTTACAGAAAAGTAGACTATCTGGCATACCTGAACCTTTGGTGCTTGATTGAAGACCTTATAAAGCATTTCAACTACTTTGTAAACATGCTTAGGGTAATGAGGATCTTCAAATCCCTTTAGGTTGTTCGTACATAAAATTCTTCGTTCAATTTCCCTTTAAAGGTAGGCACTATTCACATCCCCAATTTAATATACCATAAAAACCCATGTATGTGGCAAAATGCTAAATAGTCTAATAGCTTAATTCTAGCAACTGGAGCAATACCTCATCATAGTATATGCCCTCCTCTTTCCTTTGACCTTGAGCCACATCTGGCTTTTTTTTCCTTTCTACTATTCCTCTGGCATCTCTTTTGTTCTTTAGAATCCATTTTGTCTATTTGCAAGTTTATTCATTTAGGCAAAAGGGATCATGCTTCCATACCTTCTGATTAATAAACTGTTGCATCTCCTCTTGCATAGCTTCAACCCAATCAGGATCATTAAGAGCTTGGGCAACACTACTTGGTTCAAGTTGGGACAAAAAACAAGCAAACAGACAATGTAAATAGTCTGTGTGATTATTCCTTTATTGATCATGAACATATCTGACAAAATGTACTTTCACAAATTTTGGACTTCTCTTAATTGTTTCCTCTTGTCTGAACCTGGTTGTAGAAGTGAGATCTCCTAGATCTGTGATGAGGATGAATGGTTGTATTAACCATCATAGTGGAACAGGATCAAACGCTTCAATTGGTGCTAGTTTGGTGACAGTAATACCAAAAATCAGAATCATATGAAGATGGAAGAGAAAATGCCAGTACTAGGATGATGGTATATGTCCTCCATTTCTAAAGATGAGGATATGGAATTTGCAAGGTCAGAAGGAGAGGGAAATCTTGTAGAATGTTCACTTGAGCCCAATGAGTGACCAGGAGGAAGTGATGGTTCATCAGCATGAACAGGTTCGATAACAGTAGGAAATGGTGACATCAGTTCAGTGAAAATACTCTGCGCATGATCAATACTTCCAGAAGTTTTGCTAGACTTGCAGGATTAATTCTACTAGCAGACATATGTCTTAGCCAGCAGGATCAATAACTACAGCAAGAACCCATATCAGCTTGTCTCAAAGTTCCTCTGTGTCTTTTGAAGAACCCATACGTCTCAGGCTGTATCTTTAGCTCATGTTCTTGTCTGTTGAAGCCATAGCAAGTTCTTCTGCATAGAATGAAATTGCTCTCCATCATTTGTGAAGCTTCATGACCTTAGGACCTGAAAAGCGATTTGAAGGAAAAGAAGCGAAATACAATTTCATTACTGATTCATCAAACCATAAGAATCTGAATCTTCTTGGTACCTGCATGTATGTGGGGATCTTGTAGGTACCTGCAGGTTGATTAGATCTTAAAACGAGCTTAACCTAAAGAATCAGTTTCAAATAGGTAAGGTCAAAGTACCACTCTTGACCCAAGCCCCTGACATTTAGTTTATCTTCATGATTTCTCAGATTATGTGTTTCTTATTTATTTTTGCTGGATAAATTGTTAGATTAGACCCGATAAGCCTTACTAATGAGCTGCATAACCATCAATAAAAAACATTCATCAGCTTTTCCCTCCTATAATTTTCCCAAGTGGTCACTGGTGTTAAGGATAGTCACATAACACCCAAAAGGTTTAAGGTGACTGATGTTGGGAACTTTCCCAGACAATAGTTCATAGGGTGTTTTGTTATGGGGACGAGTCACTAGAACCCTGTTTAAAACATAACAAGCAGTACTAACTGCTTCTGTCCAAAACATGGTAGGAAGCTTAGAGTCAGCAAGCATAGTTCTTGCTGCTTCTATAAGGGTTCTATTCTTTCTTTCAGCAACCCCTTTTGTTGTGGGGTTCTGGCATTACTATAATCCCTTTTAATCCCCTTTGACCCACATAGTTCAATTAATTTAGAATTTTTAACACTTGTCCCTCTGTCACACTTTTAGCTTTAACTTTTATTTAATCGGGTTTCAATGAAGTAAACAAAGTACTTAAGGATAGAATAGGTCTTCATCATGTAGTCCCCAAAAAGAATAAACCTAACTAAACATGTTCAAGTCCTCAGTAACCACCAAGGAGTAGTACTTTGTGATCAATGCTTTTGATGGAGGGTAGCGAACACAAAAGATCCATGTGGAGTAAATAGAGTGGCTCATAAATCGGTTGCTCACAGCTGATGATGGCCTTTGTAGAAGCCTTGTGTTGCTTACTTGTTGCAGAGCAACACAGTTGTGAGCATTTATGATGGTTTGGAGGGGAAGCCATTGACTAATCCTTGCTTTGCACAGCTTGTTAATGTTTTTAAATTCACGATGAAGCAATCCTTCTTTGCCATTTTGTAGAATCATCAGAGGATGCTTTTGCAGCAAACAATTGATATATCTTTTAGTTGGATTTCAGTCAAATTGAAGCTTGTAGAGATTGTGCCTTCTTGAAAACTCTAAGAAACCACCTGCTATTCTTCAGGTAGTTGGTATTCCTTTTTTGTGAGAACAAGGCACCTTTATACTCGTGAAAGGACGTTTTTCTTTTTATCACAAAATTGTGATTACAGAGAACAAATGTAAAGTTTTGAAGCTCTTCTACATTATAAACATTTTCAAATTCAGTTTAGAAGTCCCTTTATAGTGCCTTTTCCCGGTAATTTTTGACATCTCACTCCAAAAGTTATATTAACCTCCTATAATCTTCACAAAGTCATCCAATTTCTCCTTATTACCTGTCATGCTTCTTGAACCAAACTAATATCTACAATTCCTAAATCTTTATTATTATGAGGATCTTGTTCCTACAAATTAACAACAATACAAAAACAACATTAGAATTACATAAGAGACCCCAGTCATTACTTACTTGGACCTGCCTTATGGATCATTTAGGAGTTAAAGCATGTAGATTGATGAGATTCCCACCATTGTTTCTTGGATCACTCTGCATATATGGCCTATTATTTTCCAGATACAACCTGCTGGGTCTTAACAGAAGTTACCCTTCTTCCCTCACCATGTATAGTTGGTTATAACTGTCAGGCCCTTCTAAAATGTTGAAAATAATGGACTGGTTAGGTCTGGTCATGGGTCTAAGCAGCATGATTTATCCAAACAGCAGGAATATGAACACCTACCCTGCAGGAAATCAGATGCTGGTCTATTCCTACTAACAGCAGGAAAAGCACTACCACGCAGAACAATGCTGGGGTATTCCTACTACCTAGCAGGAACATTTGCTGTCTAGGAACCAAATGTGGGATATTTGCTACATTATGCCAACAATAGATTTATTATACACAATTCCCATCTGTTTCTCTTAAAAAATCACTATCCTTAATCAATGAATATTTACTACCACAAACAATAGGCATTGTCTTAGAACCAAAAGAATTTTTTTTTTAAATAACTCCTCATTGTTTTATTCCATTCCTTATTAGTTTTATTACTATGGAGTTTCTACATTCTCCTTAAAAGAAAAACTAGGATCATCAATGGGGAACTTGATTTTGGTCAGCAGTCTTTGACCTTGTCTTGCGAAATCATCTGAACTAGAGGCAGAGGGAGAGGTTTAAGGTTCATTGGTTTGGAGCTTGTGGACTTGACACTTGAAAACACAGGATGCAAAAGTCAGTGGTCTCTGAGTCTGAATGGATGTCATGTTATCACAGAGATAAAGTCATTAGATAAGAGTTTAGTTTTCAAAATAATTATTGGACTTTAAACCATAGGTAACCTATGTATCATCAAATTCAGGCTTGTTGGAAGGGGGCATGAATGTTCCTGTTATAGGTGAAGGAACAACATGCATTTCAACAGCTTTGACAAACCTATCATAGAGAGGTTTCCCTTCTACATCCTCAGGTGTGGTGTCAAAGATGCTAGGGGCAGAGCGGAATCATACAATCATCCTGATCCAAAAGTTTCTCAAATCCTAACCAATAATTTTGATCTAGAGGGACATAGAAACTATTGATCAGTATGTCTAGGGTTTTTGGAAGACTCCTTCCATTTGTCAAACCCTTGCATTTAGGACTCCTCAAGTTTATTTGACCTAGAGCATTCTTGTTTTTTCTAGTTTAACCATGAGTCATTCAGTTTTTCTGTATATTTTAACATGTTTGTAGTGTTTTCTAAATTCCAGTGTTAATATTATAATTCTTTCTTCATAATGCTAGCGGTTTGCTTTGGTACCATGCTATTCTGGTTGTTCTAAGGTTTGTAATGTATTTATTATATGATTGAACCTGGATATAAAATCCTTTTTTATGGAAATTCTTAACTTACAAAATCCTTTTCATGTTATTTGCATATTTATGTTTACAACCAAAAGGGTAAGTATGTACCTGAGAAGATAAACCCATAAGAACAAATTCAGCAGCAGCATGAGAAACATCACCAGAAGCATCACCAGCAGCAACATCATTATCTCCAGCAATCATCCCATATACTTATGCAGCACCTTTTTCCTCATCTTCACCTTCATGGTCTGACTAGTTTAACATTGAATCAATAGACAACAGTGCCTTGGGTTCTTCAGACTTATCCAGCTCCTTAAGTTTGAATGCAGAGTACATTGCTTTAGAATCCAACTGCTTCCCTATACATTCCCTAGCAAAAGTGACCAAATCTGAACAACTTTTAGATTTGACCTTCTTCTTGTCAATCCTAGCAGCATCCTTGTGTATTAACTCTATCTTTCTTCCAGCCTTTCTTTCAAATCTGTCTAAATTCTAACAGAAAGCATCTGCCATTTGCCATTTTTATGTATATTACTCCAAATCCACTTTTCCAATTGATCAAAATCCTCATAAGTGATCTGCTATTGTGGAATCACTTTCAGCAACAAAGGACAAATGGAAGAACATTTCAAACACATTGCTAAGTTGTATACAGCACTTGATGAAGCAGTGGTAAAAGTGATTTGAAGGTCGATTGATTTTGGTAAATCAGCATATGACATCTTTGAATTAGTGCTCAGCAGACTCTAATAAAAGTTGTATAGGTAGGACGAGAAGTACCTCTTGAGTCATAACTTGTGCCACCCTTCAACATCATTTTCAAAGGTCCTAAGCTTGTTGTACAGATCATCAAGCTTAGATAATCAAGACCCACCCTTTGTTTTAAGAGTGATGGGCCACTTTGTGACCAAGATGGGGGTAGTGCTCTGAAGAAACTTCATGTTACAATCTTCATTGTATGGCTTAGCATTGCATCTGATTTAGTTGAATCAATATCTTTTAAAACTTGTCAATAGCCCTATGCAGACCCTCTAATTCAGATAATCTAAATTACGAAAACTCCTGCTTTAGCTTAGATTTCCTTATTTTCTTTGGACTCATCATTACCTCAAAAACCTGGCTTTGACAGCAAACCAGATTGTCCCTTGCATCTTCTAGATGATGGAAAATCAGCCATGTGATCCTCAGGAAGTGACTGAAGCAATATTGTTCATTGCTTTTGTCTCTTTTTTGCAACAGCAATTTGTTCACTCACCTGATACAAGAGGTAGTATCTTAATATTTCCTTTTGGATTCTTCATGTCTTTTTCCTGTTGTTTCCATTTTAGAACAATTGGTTCCACTAGTTGTGATCTCTATTCACTTATACAGTACTCCATCATTCATGGCCCACGTCTCATATTCATCCTTTTTTAAAATAAGGAAATTTTTGCATTTTTGTTTGAGACAGTTGGTTGTGTGATTTTATTGGAATTGATGCTGAGACATGATATGTTTTTGTGAGGGTTTAGTGTTTGGAGATCAAATACTAGTTCAGAGGTTGACACCATAGAACACAGGTTCAGATGTTGAGGGGAAAGAGATGTTTATGATGTGATGGCATAGAGATTGGTGGAGAATTGGTTGAATGAAAGTCATAGTGAAGTTTTATGTGAGTGAGAATAGTAAACTTTCTTTAACAGAGGATCTCAACGAGCCTGATACCACTTGTAGGTCCAGACCTAGATAGATCTTCAAGCCTGTTGAGGTTGTAGAGTACTTATGTAATCACAGAGCAACTCTAAAACAGAGACTTCTAACAAAATTAAACTATTGTTTACGCGGAATATAAAACAACAGAGTTAAGAAGAATTTACTCATATCATGTCCTAATGGATCTTTTTATTAATATTAAAAAGGGTTTTTCCGATCGATGGTTTCATCTATCAAACGTAGGTTTCTTTAAAGACACATTGAAACCCTAACAACCTGTTACATAAGACTCGTAAAGAGATAAGGTATTAATCACTTCCTAGGATATTTCTCATGCATTTCACTTATCAATAACTAACTTATACTTAACTCAGAGTAAACGTAAATACTATACCAGGAACTAATATAGTTCTTCCGCAGGAATAAACTTTTTGTTTCTGCCAAGCACTAAACTATAACATTTATCTTACCAGTAGGATCTACATTCCTACTAGTAGCAATTTATCTATTACAATATTCATAAAGATTGAATCATCATAATTCTTACAGAGTATGGAATGAATGATTAAATACAACTAGTAGACTAGTGACTTCTCCCTTAGACCTTCTGATAAAATGCTTCAAACCTGAGGGGTTTGGTTTACCCCTTAGAACTGAGAGTGAAGTGGTAGTGGTGAGTGATGATAAATAAGCCGAAAGAGGGCTCTATTCATTTATAGGCTTCAAAATGTTTACGACGTAACCTTTGTAGGACGTTACGCCGTAATCATGCTACGTAAGTATCAATTTTAGGCAGAACAAGTATTGTTACTGCATTACGTTGTCGCCTATCGTTTTGCCGTAACATTGAGTCAGACACATCATCTTGTAAGTTTGAATGTTGCGGCGTAATCTTCTATACACTTTACGTCGTAAAAGGGTATGATGACTCATTTCTTTGTTCGAGTATGTTACGGCGTAATCCCTCGAGGGTGTTACGCCGTAATCGCCTTGAATACTGCATTTCTTGTCCAAATCCCTTGTCTTTTGCCAAAATACTCACATAGTCCCTGAAAACTAATTATTTACAATTAAGTATGGTTTTCATATATTAATAGCATAAATGTAAGTATTTTTATATGGAATTCGATATTAAAATATATCAAATATTTGATGTTATCAAATATCCCCCCACTTGACTTCTACTTGCCCTCAAGTAGAACCGTTTAGAATAACTTATAAAAAGATTTCCCCAATTTAACTTAGAGAAATGAATCCATAAACTTCCTATGCTAGAAAACATCAGAGCCGAACACCTCACGAAAAAGGGATAGAAAACACTCAACTCTCAAACTAATCTAAGTGTTTCATTTCTGGGTGATCGCTCAGTTTCACAGTCATAACATGTATTCTATCATAGGCTTGGAAAGTACACAAGTCTCCACCAACTAGAATTAGGGTCTAAACAGTCTCAAAGGCAACATGGGTGATATGGGGAGGTGTAAAGGGTATGGATAGACATAGGATTAACTTTTAATTGTTGTTAAAATAAAAACACGAAACAAATAGTCTAAAGTAATTTATGGATGTCATAACTAGCTACTGTCCATCCAGGGTCCAAAAGTCCGAGTTTCAAAACCTAATCTTCAAGAATGGGCTACTAGCTCCATTCTTCATACTTGTTGAAATGGCTTGGTGCAATAATAGGCTACTAGCTCCATATTTTTTATTCTTCTTTGCACTATCTTTACATTTTGAGCACATGGGTGACCGTGCACCCTCTTTTCTTCTTTTTATTCATGATAAATATGCAAATGTTATAGGGGTTTATATCTTTAATTATTGCCCCTGCAACATCTGATATTATACGCACATCCCCCCACTTGAGATGAACAATGTCAAAAGTGGTGATACAGGGGGTCTTTATAGATCATAATTGATTGGTATTCCACGAATGCATACAATTCTCGTCCCCATTCCCATGAACCATAGACTTTAAGTAGCCAGAGATTTCAACACGAAGAAATCTAAAGAACCCCCTACGCTTAGCGGCACCGGCTAACTGGTCACCCCGACCCTCTCACACATGGGAATTACAATAACGTAACGGTTTATGACCGGTGATCTGGGGGTATCTAGCCCTAAACTCACTTTCGTAGGAATCACGGTTGCATTTAGCATATGCAACAAGCCTTTTAAACCACTTGGTATCCCAAGTGGACGAGTGAAGTATCGTGAGGGTTTCCAGGGAACAGACCCACAAAGTTTATTTACTTGTACAGGGTTTTTGAAAATCTTTCTAACTTATTTTTAGTTTTCAGAAAAGGTTTGTGGCGTAACTTTAGGATCAGTTACGCCATAAACATATGGTTTTAAAAAATTTAATATTTGAACTAAGTAGGTTATGGCGTAACAAGTATAGGACTTTACGCCGTAATCATATCTGTTACGGTGTAACCAATGGGATTACGCCTAAACAGAACCTTACTACCACATGAACACGAGATTATGGGACTTCGAATTCCATTTCTTGACAAAAAGATCCTGCAAAATAAAGTTAGAAACCAACAAAAACCAACTAATATGCATAAAATAAAAGACGGGTTGTCTCCCGACAAGCACTTTTGTTTATTACCGAGTCTTTAAGTTAGACTCAAGAAGCTTTATGTTTTTGCTCGGTCATTACCTTCTTGGGCCATTTTTTTCATTAACCTGACCCTTATTTTAGCAACATTATCACTAGTTCTCAGCATTTTATCAACTCCTAGTACCTTTATCTTAGTGTAGGTCTCTCCTGGGCCAACAGTGTATCTAGTGACTTTAGTTTTTTCGATTAGAATCGGAGTTGGTTCCTCATAGGTCATTCCTAACAATTTGCACCTTCTCATGTTATAAGCTTCGTCATCTAAATGGATGAATCTGTCATATGATCTTGGTTTTAAATAATCTAGTATTCCTTCCAAATCATCTTCATCTTTGCTAGTATTGTTAAACCAGTCATCGTTCAATTTGTCATGAATGATCCCTAAGATTGCGTTTGCTTTGTCTTCTCTGAGGGTCTTCTAAGTTTTCATCTGAATCATCTTCTTCCTCTTCCAATTCTTCATTCCAGTAATCCTTGAGAATTCTTTCTCCGGTTATCTTGCATATTTTCCCGTATCTTATTCTCATTAAGTTGTTTAAGCTCAGATTTTCCCATTTTAACTCTTCTCGTTTACTATCATTATTGCTTACCCAATAATGCTTCTCAACGTTAGTTGGCAAACCCCCTCCATCACATATGCTACTATTTGGATCACAAGATGCCCAGTATTGGCTCTCGTTCTCCTTTTCTTGAAGAATTGCCCTACACCAATGTTCCTTTTCTTCTTGATGTGCCGAGTATTTCTCATTTTCCACTGTAGTTAATTTGTATACAATTTCTTCGTATGATTCTTGTATGTCAATTTCATAGGAGAAAATATCTGGTTCGATACTAAGTAGCCGGTTAAACTCACATGAATCAAAATCGTATAAGAATAGGTCGTAATCAATTTTCCTAAAGTCGTCATCTTCTAGGAGTGTTTCACATTTTATTGAACGGACAGATTCAAGATTTGTAGTAAAACTACTTTTCATTTTAAATATCACTTTTTCACTTCCAACTTCAAGAGAAATGGATTTCCTGAATATATCAACCTTAGCGTGCGCAGTGGATAGCAAAGGTCGCCCGAGGATGATGGGCATCCTAATTTCCTCAACCATATCAAGGATAACAAAATATACAAGGAAGATGAATTTGTCGATTTTTATGAGTAGATTTTCAACTATTCCCTTAGGCGTGCATTTGGTATTATCAGCCATCTCGATTACCATATTAATTGGTTCAAGCTTTCCGATGCCCAAACGTTTATACATTAAAAGAGGCATGATACTAATGCTAGCACCTAAATATGCTAATGCATTTTTGAAGTCTAATTTTCCAATGAAACAAGGAAGAATGAAACTTCCTGGATCTTGTTCCTTAGGGGGTAGACGGTTTTGAAGAAGAGCTGAGCACCTGGGATTCATCCTTATTTCTTCATCGTCATTAGTCTGAAGTTTGCTTTCTACCAAGTCCTTCATATGTTTTGCGTAATTGTTAGTTTGCCTAATCTCTTTTAACAAAGGACGGTTTATATTGATCTTCTTTAAGCTTTCCATATTTTGATGAACCAATGCTTCCTTTGCTTGATGCTCTAAACATCTAGGGAATGGAATTGGGGGCTCATAAGGATCAACATAGTAGTTTACAGTCTGCTTCTCATTTTTACGTTCGTCTTTCATTCTATTTACTGTTACTTCAAGTGTTGCGACAGCTTCTGCCATTCCTGAATCATCTGTTTCTTGCTTCCCATTAGCAGAAAATTCTGAGTTAGCTAAAAAGTATTCAATTTCCTCAGGGGAACAATAGAGGGGTGTGTATAATGGTATTCCACTTTCAGAATAGATTATCTTGCATTCTTCAAACTTGCTAGTCTGCCCTTCAACTTTATCAGCCAAGGTCCTTACCTTTGCCTTAATACTTTGAATAATCATGTCGCGAGCTTCTTGGTTGGCTTCTGTATTTTGAAAAAATCTTTTCAACATTTCGTCTTGCTCAGTGTGTCTCTTGGAAGCTTATTCTATGTATTTTTTGATTATTTCAGTTAAGCTGGGTCTCCTTTCTCCCGATGATAGCTGATCGTATCCTCCTTTGAATTTTCCTTCATATCTATTGTTTGGGAAAGGCCGACTGAATTCTCTATATTAGACTTCTTCCACACCTTTTACTTCCTCATTCAGAGGGCAATCTTTCTCAAGGTGAGCTCCCTCATAGATTTGGCATCCAACTTGAATTACGTGAACGTTCTCTTTTAATTTTTTCATATCTCGACCTAGTTTTTCTAATTTGTTTACGATAGTAGCGATCCTGTCGGAGCTATTATCATCAATATTTCTACTGGATGATCCATCATGCCACTTTTGGGAGTGGTCGGCCATGGTCTGAATTAATGCTTGAATAGGTGTCATGCCAGGAGTTGGCCCTTGTGAGTCAAGCAATTGGCGGTTCATAGCCCCTAAACTGTTATAGAAGATGTTTACCTTTTGATGGTTATTAATATCATGAGTGGGACATTTATATAGAAGGTTATTATACCGTTCCCAAGCTTGGTATAACATTTCATCTCCTTCTTGCTTGAAGTTGCGGATTTCCTCAAGCTATTTGGCGGTTCTTGATGGTGGACAGTACCTTTAGATAAAGGCCTTTTTGAGGAGATCCCAGGAATCGATGGTTCCTGGTGGAAGTCTGTCCACCCATCTCTTGGCGGCTCCAGTTAAAGTAATAGGGAAGACGCGCAGCATAACAGCATCTTGTGATACGCCGGATATGTTCAATAAGCTGACGATGTCTAGGACTCGTTCTACATGCTCATAGGCATCGTCGTTCTTATTTTCGGAAAAGGTATCTTTTCTTAATTCTCGCATGAATTGACTTTTCATCTCGAAATTTACATTTCTGCCAATTTCTGGTTTGACCACGCTCGGTGCCTGGTTCCCTCGAGTTAATGCTAGATACTGCTCCATAGTGAGGTTCTCGATTTCCCCCTCAGCCATTATGAAAATATTTAGAAAATCAAATTAAAACTAATTTTAGCTCCCCGGCAATAGCGCCAAAAACTTGATGCGTTTATTTGTTTAAAATATTTATAAGTCAAGTTTTAAATTTATAAAACTCGAATACCGATACACGCACTAACAGGCAGAGAACCCGGTCATATATAGTGTAGTAGTTTGGTAAATCCGAGGTCGTCCCAAGAGCTAAGGTTTAATAGTTTTAGTTTGATTATTGTCACGAAAAATGGTTTTGAATGATTTATAATAATTACTAGAAAGTAAATGCGATAAAGTAAATAAGTAGAAGATATCAGGGAGAAAGGCGTGCTAACCTAACCATTACATTACTAATGCCATGATTACATTTTCCTGTGCAATGTCTAATTACAAGTTCTATTAGTGGTTCTAATGTCGACAGACCCGAATTTGCATTTAAAGCATGTCATATGCTTACTCTGCGATCCCACATTCCCTTAAGATCACATGAGTAGGGCATCCAAGCTTGCAGTGGTTAATTCCCAACTACCCTTAAGACCAATCTATAATCAGTGTTGATTATCAAACCCTCTCTGAAAGAGTTCCCATACTTTTTAAGTATTTAATATGACAAAGGCGGTAATATGTTTAATTCCTACACTAGGGATAGATGTCAGTCTACCCTAGTACCCCCTACAATCCCAAAATTAACATGAGAAGTCTAAATACAGAAAGGGTTAATAAGATCCTAATCACCTTCTATACTAACCTAACAAAACATGGGGATCAATGACAGGCTATAAGGATATCTAACAGAACCATAATTGAACAGGAAATCATAATCATAACAAAAATAACTACATGGTTAGGCCAACGCTAGGGGTGCTTAGCCGCTCATAGCAATACCAAAGCAAGAATTAATGAATAAAAACATGGATTGGATCATCATAATTCTTACAGAGCATGGAATGAATGATTAAATACAACTAGTAGACTAGTGGCTTCTCCCTTGGACCTTGTGATGAAATGCTTCGAACCTGAGGGGTTTGTTTCACCCCTTAGAACTGAGAGTGAAATGGTGGTAGTGAAGTGATTGATAAATGGAGCAGAAGAGGGCTCTATTATGAGGCTGTCGAAAGGTTTACGGTGTAACCTTTGTAGGACGTTACGTTGTAATCATGCTACGTAAGCATCTAATCTTCTAGGCATAAAAGTATGTTACGGTGTAACGTTGTCGCCTATGTTACGTCGTAACGCTGAGTAAGACACATCATCTTGTAAGTTTGAATGTTGTGGCGTAATCTTCTAGACACTTTACGCCGTAAAAAGGTGTGATGACTCATTTCTTTGTTAGAGTATGTTACGGCGTAATCTCTCGGGGGTGTTACGCCATAATCGCCTTGAATACTGCATTTCTTGTCCAAATCCCTTGTCTTTTGCCAAAATACTCACCTAGTCCCTGAAAACTGAATATTAACAATTAAGTATGGTTTTCATATATTAATAGCATAAATGTAAGTATTTTTATAGGGAATTCGATATTAAAATATATCAATTATTTGATGTTACCACAACATAAAAAAATTATAAAGAAAAAACCACTATAATTTTAAAATGCAAAATGATATATGGGTTTGACTCAAAAACAACAATACACACATGAATCAAATAATTCAAGACACGAGGAAGACATGTATGGACTTTAAACAAAAAAACCCTAAAATGTTTGAAACCCTAATTAAAAAAAACTTTTTAAACAACGAATCTTTGTATCAGAGCTAACCTGTCTCTGATACCATGTGAAATTTATACAAATATCCATAAAGAACTAACAAGAACACACGATTAAACACAACCAATCTCCATGATTATTTTATTACTGCATATCAACACACGTACAATATTGTGAGATGTTTTAAGTTCAAACATACCATGAAAAGAAAAGAAAAATATCTAACAATGATCTTAGAACATAAATCCTAACTCAGGAATGAGAGATAACGAAATACATAGAGAAATATGACACAAAATGACTAAGCTATTAGGGATTCTTCTTTATATACTCCTGCCACTAGGATGTAAGCCAATATAGTTTTTATATGAGCTCCTTATTCTTTTACCAACTTGTTGTAATTTATAGTTTATTTTTAATATGGTAAGACATCTAATTAATAGTCTTGTCTTATGTAGTTGTTCACTAATGAAAATAGATAAAAATTTGATCAACTTTATCATATCATGCACCATTATTTAAAGCTATCTTCCTTTAAT
This sequence comes from Tanacetum coccineum, assembly GCA_026074375.1. NCBI lineage: Eukaryota > Viridiplantae > Streptophyta > Magnoliopsida > Asterales > Asteraceae > Tanacetum > Tanacetum coccineum. The sequence goes on along the minus strand of BQNB010053485.1, from coordinate 12,568 downwards.
ATCAATTATCAAACAAAGTATTATTGATTCCTTGTCTTTATAATTTTCATTTCTAACCTTATACTTTTACATAATTTTACTTTTAACAGATTTATTATATAATTAAGGTTTGCCTCACAATATATATTATCGAACATCTATATATGCTCGTCGCAACATGAGGGCAATAAATATCATGTTTAATTCAAATTGCGCTGTCCTTTAATAAGTAGTACTAGTTATTGCAAAATTCAAATAACAAATAAAAAGTTAAGTAATCAAATAAAAGTAAAGCTATCATTTTACAAAATGTTAAAAACACAGTAATGATTACATCTTTTTAAAATTATGTGTTTTTATTTTTTTAATTAGAGGATAATTAATAATCTTTTATATAATAAAAAAATTACATCATTTGAGTTTTTTTAATGAAATTTGATCTTATAGAAAAAAGGATCAATCAAAACATTTAATTTTGATACGTAGGCAAAAGCGTACGATTTGATTGGTTAAAAAAGTCAAAATTGAATCCAATTTGGTCCAAATTGAAAATTTTGGTGGAAATTTACATGTATATCCTTCTCAAAAGTTGATATTACATAAATATCCTTCTTAATTTTTTAATTACATCAACATCCTTGTCAAAATATTTTAATTACATCAATATCCTTCTTACACTTTAAGAAGGATATATATGTCCAAAAATCAATTAAATCATAATTATATTGATTTTAGATTATGAAACTATTATTTAACTCTTATATTGATCATGATCATATTATTCATATATACTTTTTGACCTCGAACGACAAAAAAATGTGTTGATATAATTACAAAAGTTTGGATATAAATATGAAAAAAATATTGCTCATATATATTTATTTGTTCATATGCATATTTGG
>BQNB010053485.1:0-10625 GCA_026074375.1 Tanacetum coccineum | reverse complement strand
CCATAATCTAAAAACCTAAACCCTAATCTAAAACCCTAAAACCCTAATTTCATTTTAAACCTAAACCTTAATCCTAAACCTAAACCTTAATCCTAAACCCTAATCCTAACACTAAACCTTAATCCTAAACCTTAAATTATTCTTAATCCTAACCCTAAACCTTAATCATAAACCTATTTCTACCCGAAAACCCTAAATCTAAAAACCATGATCCAAACGCCCTTAAATCTTAAACAACCACCTTAAGCACCACTATTGGATCACCATGACCTTTCTAAGCAGCCACCCTAGCACCTCCCTCACACCACCATCATCACTACGTCACCAACTTGGGAACCAAGGTGGTTTGTCACCTCCTTGGTTAGCCGTGACCTTCCACCACCCTCCACCATTCATAGCTATCTTCCTAGCTTATATGAATCACCATATAGCCTCCCTTAGTCACCTCAACTAGCTAGGACACTAATCAAATACCAAAACTTGGGCACCAAGCCCATTCGAACCCTATATAAACCAAAAAATACACACTCTTTCAAACACACCTCAAATTCTTCATCACAAACACAAAGGGAGTTCTAAATCAGACCAAGGAGGATCAAAAGAAGCCCCAAGATCAGAATTGAAGCCAAGAACCAAGAAAAAGAAACCCTTGATATCATTTTTAGGCGTACGAACCCAAAAACCCCATTTTGACCCATTTTAGATCAAGTAAGCTTATAATCTTGTTCAATAAGCTCATTATTTGTTTTAGAATGTTCATAAGACTCCTAAGATCCTATATGAACCATTGTTAAAGCCTTGAATCCTCAAACCCATGAGTTTTTGGTTAAAACCCTAAAAATGACCCATTTTGATTTTCTAGCTAACGAATCCTTTTTCTAAACTTTTATTACGTTAGAACATCTTATTTTAGCTTATTATAGTAAGCCATGACCTGCAAAACTCTTTTGGATTTCAAAAATATCAAATTATGAATTTTTGACTTGATTTGCAAATGTTTTCATGCATAGGGGTATATATCGTAACTTTCTGAAATTTATAACTAGATGGACTGAAAATGTTATTTTCCTAAAGTTATAACTATAAAGACCTATTTTGCCAAGTTCTAAAGTTAAAGGATTAAATTATATATACTTTATATATAAAGGACTAAATTTGTAAAAGTTTATAAATCAAGGGTATTTATTGCCATTTTTGCAAACTTAAAAATATAAAATATAATATTTTTATATAAATTATAAAAATATGTATTAATATTATAAGACTCGATTTTATTAAAACCCGACACATTTATCGTTATTAATAATCGATCGACGCATTATAAAAATCATTACGTTATATAATTAACGTAATTTATCAGCGACTAACTTTTGAAGAAACTTAAAAATCTTATCGTATCAAGTTACTAAGGAATTTCATGTGAGGGGTTCCATTTGGGTATTTGTTTTGACGAGTTTGTTGGGTTTACGATTTAAAGTGCCTTGACTCGTCAAACGATACTACATGGCCTCTGGATTATGATAGCCCGAACAGTGATACAATATTTCCATAAATTAATAAATCAAAGTAATACGTTAAACTTTATGAAGTTTTGAAACATAAACCATCACACTAAGACTTGACATATTACCCCAGGTTGCGTGACGAGACCGTTACTTTCACTTGATATACTTTTGCCATCAATCAGATTTCCCCTGTTAAGGTGAGTTCATAGCCTCGCATTTTAAATCTTCTAATGTTTTCATAAACCCGCGAGGGGGATACATGCTATAAACCATGAATACGAGTGTTTTTCCAACTGTATGCTATCCTGATATATTATTGCCTAAGTCCTTACTTTTGCCATTAAGACCCCACTATCATGAACCGTTAATTACTTTTCGGAGTAAGCGCGAATGCTGTGAATAGATCTATTTGGGACTGAACTCCCCCGTTGGTGTACCTATACTTTCTGGTAACCAAACGCACTTCATTTGAATCACTATGCGGGTGTTTGGCAAAGGCACCCGTTGGGGCAACTTCTTGTGATTATTGATTATCTCAAGGTCTCGGTGTCATGAGCTTAGGGCAATAATACTGTTTTCTATAATAATTGTACTCATTGCAATTATTACACTTATGGGTGTATAACAACGTAACCCACTATTGAACTTGTATTCAAACTGTTTAACATAAACCTATGAATTTCACTCAACCTTTGTGTTGATTTTTTTTAGCATGTTTATCTCAGGTATTTGAGCAACTTATGGCCTGGAGTGGCACAGACTTGAAGATGGATAAACTGTTATCATTCAAACTTTATGTTTTCATGTAGATTTTGGGACCTCTCTTTTGAAAAAACTCTGAGGAATAAATGAATGATAACTAAATTTTCCAAAAATATCTCTTTTGAGTCGTTTTCTATGATTATGACTGTTGTACTATGAAATAATATCCCAGATTAGCTTCCGCTGCTATTTGTAAAAAATAAGGGTGTTATATATACGTGTCTACCTTATCATGTCTTTCATCCCCTAGTTTGTCGATTTAGCTTCTTAAAGAATATTTATATGGTTTCAAAAGGTGTGTTTGGGATAACATATTATTTATGTGTTAGCTTTCTGATTTCATGAACATGCATACTACGTCTTATGCTAGGTTTCGTGCACTTCATTTAGGCATATTTTTCCTTCCTTACATATGCTATGTTAACTTCTCGCATAATATCAATATCTTAGTAAAACCTTCAGAATAAGAACTAAGTATGCTAGATAAGTGTTTTAACAAATATTGTCATAAAAATAATGCACATAAAAGTGGGATTGACAACTTGAATGTTTCATCCTAAATACTCAAGTAAAGATAAAATGTAATGATATCTTGTTGTAGTTTTAAAAGTATTTTTCAAAGCGGGTCAAAGTAATAAATTATTGTTTTGGTTAAAACTGGTCAAAACTAGTGTTTGGCAAAACCCATAAAGAACGGTTTCGTGGTTCACTTTGACCAAATGTGTCTTTGATATTTAAGTATATATTTTATGAACAAATTCTGGAAGTTTTGATCTTATGAAGTCGAGTTTCGGCCATTTTAGCCATATATAAAATCAGGACAACAAGTTTTGTAGAAAATGGGGCATTTTGGGAATTTCATATAAAATGAACAGTATGGAGTTAAAAGTTTTGCCACGCATCATTTTAAAGCTAATTGATCTAGTTTCATATATAGATAGTACCAAAGGTTAATTTGAAATATAGTATTGTCAGTTTCTAAAATAATAACAAAAGGTTAATTTTTGAGCTTGGCGTTTCCGCCAAAAGTTTTAAATATATTTTGTCTTGTTGAGAGAAGGGTATTTCAAAAAAACACTTCCTAGAAAAATTATCTACACATTTTAAAATTGTCATATCATCTTGTCAATCCTCTATAACCACTAGTTCACCAACTTGTTCTCTATTCCCCAAACACCCCTACTGATACACTTTCTATACTAGTAGTAAACATGATCTTTCTTTCGTTAGTCAATCATGTTATCTTGCATTGCATATACATGTATTGATTATATGTTCTTGTTTGATTATTTATTTTGTCGTTATCTTGGTGTTTGATAACTATTCGATTAATTGAAAGATGCATAATCCTTAGGATAGGTTTTGTTTCGTTTTTAAATGCTTTTATGCTTGTATCCATGTTACTAGATGTTAAGGTTTAAACATGACTTGTATGATGTTTGCAATTGAAGTAATTTTGTCTCTTATATGATGTCTCGTATAACTTATAATTTTTCTTTTTGATTCATGATGATTTTGGTATGATTATGTCTATGTTTGAGAGTCCTTGTTGCCATTCTTCAAATGTATCCGTATGTTGGTCTAATTTATACTTGAACATGATGTACATGATCTTTATATCTTTCTCCTTATATAACATGTTCTATTTGCATGTTGTGCTCTTTGTTATGTCAAAGTATTCTTCGTATACTTGTAGAAGTCTAGGATCTTCCTTTTGAAACCGTATTTCTTTAATTAAAAACCAAAATCGACAAACAAGCAAATGAACAATATAACAAGGTTGATACTTATGTTTCAGAAATAAACAAACTCAAATGCAATAAGAAATCTCGTATCTATTTTTTCCTTTGGCACATACCTTTCGCATCATTGTTAGTGCAATCAATCTTCTATCTAAATCATCTATGTCATTAATCTTGTGTTTGGTTGAACTATTTGAAACATGTTCTTGTATGAATGTTCGTATTTCTCATATCGTTTATGTTTGAATTCTTGAATGCTTGTTTGTAATCAAAATCGTTTATGCTTTCGGTTGGTTTTTATGCAATTCAAGCTTCTTGTCTTTCATTCCCCTCTAGAATTAGGAGCGTTTGGTAAAATAGAAAATTATAGGATCTAAGCGTTAAATATTTTCCATGAGCATTTTGCATTATCATGAAACTCCTTTAATCCCTATCGCAAGCGAAAAATAAGTTTAGAAATCATTTAGAACATTTTAGAATTTTTAAGATTTGAGGAACCTTGTTTGCAGGGGTGATAACATCAAATAGTTAATACATTTTAATATCAAAATCCCTATGAAAATGCTTATAAATATGTTATAAATGCCTGAAAACGTTACTTAATTGTTTATTATTAGTTTTCGGGGGCCAAGTGAGCATTTTAGCAAAAGACAAGGGATTTGGACAAAAAATGCACTAAAGTGAAGAGTCTAAGGCAGTTTACGGCGTAATACCCCCGAGGGATTATGCCGTAACTTACTCTAACAAAGAAATAAGTCATCACACCCTTTACGGTGTAAAGTGTCTCAAAGATTACGCTCCAACATTCAAAATTACAATAGATGATGTACCTGACTCAGCGTTACGGCGTAACATGGGCGACAAGGTTACGCCGTAATATACTTTTATGCCTAAAAGATTGGATGCTTACGTAGCAAGGTTACGGCGTAACACCCCATATGGATTACGCCGTAAACCTTTCGAAGCCTATAAATAGAGCCCTCATCTGGCTCATTCAGCATCACTCACCACCACCACTTCACACACAGTTCTAAGGGGTGAACCAAACCCCTAAGGTTCGAAGCATTTCATTTGAAGGTCCAAGGGAGAAGCCACTAGCATTGTTATTGTATTTAATCATTCATTTCATTCTCTGTAAGGATTATGATGATTCAATCCATGTCTTTATTCATTAATTCTGCCATTGTTGTTATTATGAGCGGCTAAGCACTCCTAGTGATGGCCTAACCATGTAGTTACTGTTGTTATAATTATGATTTCCTATTCAATTATGGTTCTGTTAGATATCCTTATAGCCTTTCATTGATCCCTATGTTTTGGTACTATAGAGGGTGGCTTAGATCTTATTAATCCTGATATTAGACTTACCATGTTGAACCTGGGATTAGTGGGGTACTAGGGCAGCTTGACATCTATCCTTAGTGTAGGAATTAAATAGATCACCGCCTTTATCACATTAAATACTTAAAAAGCATGGGAACTCTTTCATGGAAGGTTAATAATCGGTTTAGATTATAGATTGGTCTTAAGGGTAGTTATAATTTAACCACTGCAAGCTTGGATGCCATGCTCGTGTGATCGTAGGGGAATGTGGGATCGCAGAGTAAGTATAGGACAAACCTCAAATGAAAATTTAGGGAAATTGTAATTGTATAATTGGTAGTGAAATGGTTAGGTTAGCGCGCCTTTCTCCCTGAAATCTTCTATCTATTTACTTATTTGCATTTACTTTTCCTGTAATTCTTAAAATAAATCTTAGAACCATTTTCAAATTGTGACAACAATCAAATTAGAAATATTAAATCTTAGCTCTTGGGACGACCTCAGATTTACCAAACTACTGCACTATATACGACCGGGTTCTCTGCTCGTTAGTGCGTGTATCGGTAATCGAGTTTTATAAATTTAAAACATGGTAAAAATATATTTAAAGCAAAATACGCATCAAGTTTTTGGCGCTGCTGTCGGGAAGCTAAAAGATAGTTTTAATTTGACCCTCTTTCTCGATCATGACTAGGAGTAGCAACACAAAGGAGTTCACTCCTTTCGCTAACCCTGAAAGGCAATTTCGGAGCAGAAAATATATCACGCCCATTGCGGTCCATAATATTTATTCCTTCTATGAATCTGAATCATCAGAATCAGAGTCGGAAGATTTAAGTGATATCGACATCGAAACACTTACTATGGAACAATATCTGGCTCTAAATCGTAATAACTCACAAGTAGGAGTAAAGAGACCCGAGATTGAAAAAAGCATCATTTTTGAAATTAAAAGTCAACTGTTAAGGGAATTGCATGAGAACACCTTCTCTGGAGGAAAGACTGAAGATGCTATGGAACACTTACGAAAAATCTTAGAGATCGCCAGTTTATTCAACACACCTGGGATTTCAGGAAATGACATAATGCTGCGAATTTTTCCCTTTACTCTTACAGGAGCAGCCAAGAGGTGGTTGGGTAGAACTCCATCCAATTTACTGAAAACCTAGGATGAGTTAAAACAAGTCTTCATCCGAAGATTCTGTCCACCTTCAGTAACCTTCAAACAAATAGGAGAAATTCATAATTTTCGACAAGAGGAAGGCGAAACCTTGTACCAGACATGGGAAAGATTTAATGAAATCCTCTTTAAGTTCCCATTTCATGATCTAAATAACTATAAAAAAGTAAATACTTTTTACAAAGGCCTTAGCATTCACACACGTTAGATCTTGAATTCTCATGGCTTGATTACAGGGTTAACTGTTATTGAAGCTTTGGAGTCAATTCAGGAGAAAGTAGACCACTCGCATAGATGGCACAAGGAGGAAAAGAAAACTTCAAATAACTCTTTTAGTACTCTCAATGAAAAACTTAAGATTCTAAATCATGATATGAATAATCTTAGGGAAGGCATCCATAAAATCAACCGAAAACCCAATATGAAGTTTCGCCACGAAGAAGTAAAAAGTATGAAAAAGAGATCTAGAAGCTTCTTTCGGCACTATAAATAGGCCTCACTTTTCACATACAAGAGGTTCCCTTTTTTCATATTAGTTTTTTAGTAATTTAGTCTAGCTTAATTTGTGTTTTCCTTAAATGTAATTTTTCTTAAGAGATTGTAATCAGTTTCTTTAATTAATGAATCAGTTTTTAATATTTCCAATCTCATTTTATGCTCTCATTTAAAAAGTTCATTAAACTCTTTATATCGCCATTTGTCTACAAAAAGTTATAAGTCATTTATTGCTCTTTCAGTCTATAAGCTGAAACAGAGCCTATTGAATTCAGTATTAATCTTACTTAAACCTTAAATCAGTTTAATCTTTCATGGATCTCATTGATCTTAAATGGAAGAGATCCCAAGGACTTACTTTGCTTATCTAATAGCTAAGGGAGCTTGTAGCTCTGCCTTTTATTGGTCCCTCTTGTTTAGTAGAGGAGTTTGTAAGTTTCTCTTTCATTTTCCTTTAAATTCTAGCATTTAATAAGATTCATTGCATTGCTATGTTCTAGATCTGCTTATTTGTTTATTCTTTTGCTGTATTAGTGCTTTATTTGATGTTTTATTACTAAATCTTAATTAGTTGTTTAATATGTTTTCACTTTTCTTAGTTTAAATCATAGATTTTCCATTTACATATTGTCTTAAACCTCATAAAGACCAAAATTATAGCAAAATAGTATAGATCTTGGATTATTGTTATTAGTTGATGAATTATGGACTTATTAAGTAGTTTTATATCTGTTAATGTGTCTGGTAGTTAATACTTGTTCATTTAAGTTTCAACTTAAAAAGCTTTTCTCAAATATTGTCATAGTTTTTAAGGGGTTGTTTGGTCTATGTGCACTGCTTGGAATTGCACTAGCAGTACTAACAGAAGTTAGTACTGCTGATACTTACACTACCAGTACTAACTAAAAAGTTAGTACTGCCTTCACAAGTTAGTACTGTTCGCTTAGATTTTAGCTTGCCAAAATCAGTAGGATTAAGTTTAATTATAGCTTATTATAAATTTAATCTTAGTTTTCATTTTCTAGCTTATTTCATCACTTTTTCTGTTATCAAAAGTCAAATTGCATCAGCAGTTCTTTCACTTGAAAGAACTGTTGAATTTTTACACTAGCAGTACTAACCTCAGTTAGTACTGCTGTGTTCTTAGCTTAATTTGGATAGATAATTTTAAGGTTTAGCTTACCAAATTCAGTAGGAGTTAAGTTCTAATATAGCTTAATATAGTTCAAGTCTTTAATTTTGTTTTCTAGCTTATTGTCTTAGCCTATTTTGCTGTCAAAAGTCATAAAAAACCTTAAAAAGCCAAAAACAGTACTTAGGATTTAAATTTGTTAATTTAGCTTATGGTATAGATCTTTACTACTTAATTAGATAGATTGATAAGTAGTAATAGTCCTTAAGTTCTAAAGGGGGGGGGGGGGCTTTTTTTTTTTAGTTTTAGCTTATTAAGTTTTCTAGTCTATTTGGAGTTTGTGATTCTTTGCTTATTTCCTGAGTTTGCTTGTTTCATGCTGAATTTCAGTAGTTTAAGAGTACTTCAAGCTTAGATTTCTTTGCATTCATAGTTTGAGCACATCATACAGCTTTTCCAGAATCTCTTGTCCTTTTTAGATTTGAGCTTTATTTGAGAATTTTAGGATGTAAAGTGAGAATAAGCTTAATAACCTCACTTCTGTAAAAAGGCTAGAGATCAAGCTCTTTTGAGCTTATTGTTGATTTTCAGCACAAGCGTCTTTTATTAAAATTTGTTTCTTGTATGCTTAATCTCAAACTTTGCTTTTATAAGTTTTTAATAATATGCACTTTTTAATTTCAACTTATTTTTAAGCTTTAAAAGGACTGTTAGTGTAGTCGGGGTTAGGCCTCAGGGTAGGTTTTGTAATTTCCCCAAATTTTTTTATTTCTTAGTCAACCCTTGCCCGTTAAGTGCTTTAGTCCCGTTAGTCTTTGAGTATTTTTCACAGTTAGTCCCTAAGTTAGTTTTTAATTAGTTTTAATAAGTTTTAATTGATAATTAGGGTTAAGTTTTAATTAGTTTAATTAGTTTTTTTATTAAAAAGATAAAAATTAGGGCTTTTATTTTTAATAAATTTCTGCGATTTTTCTTTATTTAGTGAAATTTTAGTTTACAGTTTTAGGGTTAAGTTTTAGTCCATTTTGCTTAATAAATTGCTTTCCGTATTTGTTTAATTGTTCAATTTAATTTTATTTTTCAAATCGAATATCTTTGCTCCATTCAAATCAGGATCCGAACCTAAACGTGGTTTCAATTTCACTAGTCATTGGGGATAACGACCCGGGTGATCATACTTACCCGGTTTAACATACGTATATTATATATTTTATATATTATTTTTGTAAGTCTTAACTTTTTACCTTGGCTAAAGGTGAATAGTTGGAATTTACCTAAGTAGTATTTTTATTATATATTTTATAGGTACGTGAAATTGTGAATCAGTTTTTGGCGCCGCTGCCGGGGACTAGTGTTTACGATTCTTACGGTTTGTGTTTGTTGATTTGGTTTGAAGATCCTTTCACTCTCGAAAGTTTCATTTTTTTTCCAAAAATCCAAAAAAAAATCATAAAATATAAAAAGTAAACAATATTTTCCTTTTCTTCTTAGTATAAGTAAAAGATAAAAAAAAATAGAAAAATTAAAAACATAAAAAAATTGTCCTTGAAAAAAAAAATAATAATAAACAAAGTTGGTAATCGAACACCAACATATAATATCTTCTATTGAGATATTATCATTTCAATTTCCGGTGAACTTGCAATTGTTCCCAATTCGTAATCAAAGATTTAACACTTGCCATTTGTGTCTCTACCAAGTACGGCTCACCTTGAAAAGAAATTTTCGAGAGCTACCGTGAAGTAGTTGATTATTTGGTTTAAGTCTCTTTCGTGTAACCATTAAAATTCATTGAAAAAAAAAATTAGTGTAAAGTTTTGCTTTTTGATTTTTTCTTCTTTTTATGCGCACTCGTTCGCAATCTCGAAGACGTCGACAACAAACTCTTCCGGTTGTTGTTGAAAATTTTGATTTAGAAGAACCACTTGTCGAACAAAACGTTGTTCCAATGGCAGACAATCGTACGATGGCCCAAATGTTACAAGCACCTATCGAAGGGTATGAAGATGCTACAGTTATTCCACCGATCAATGCTAACAATTTTGAGCTTAAACAAACTTTATTCAATCTTGTGCAAAGTAATAAGTTTACGGGTAGACAAGACCCTCACAATCACCTTCGATTTTTTAACAAGGTCACTTCAACGTTTAGACATCCCGAAGTTCCGAATACTTCGGTAAAGCTTTTGCTTTTCCCTTTTTCTCTAGACGGTGAAGCCCGAGATTGGTTAGACAAAGAACCACCAAGATCAATTCTCACATGGGACGACCTTGTTTCAAAATTCATAAACCAATATTTCCCACCTTCAAACATGGAAAAAGTGTTTCTATTTCATTCAAAATATAAATTCAAACAACCGAAGCTTAAATCTCGCTGGCTAGGATGTATTCGAATTTGTATGATTTCGGAAAAGGTCCCATGAAATCGATACCCTATAGGTCAAAAATTCCGCATACTTGAATGCTGTTTAAGGGCATCTCATCACG
>BQNB010053484.1:25617-35348 GCA_026074375.1 Tanacetum coccineum | reverse complement strand
GATTCAAGAACTCAATGACAAAGCAATCTCAACAAGTCCAAGGAAGCAAGATTCAAGATCTCACCTCAGGAATTCGAAGACCACGCATTAGGGGAGATAGTTAGCCTCAAATATGTCTATGAACATGAAAGCTCAGAATCTGCAGGATACCTCCATAAGGAAACCTTGCTTCGGGGGAGATTGTTAGCCTCAAAATATTAAGTCGATCAAGGAAGCTCAGCTAGAAATCATGGAAGCATGGTCTTATTAAATATATGTTGTAATAGGCTAAGTTACGGGTACCGGGCTTGTTTAGTAATCTAATATTGTATGTGCACCGGGCTAAAGCCCAAGTCAATCCCGAGCCCATCCCACCTAGAAAACCCATATGTCTCACTTAAGTGAAGTGGGTATATAAACCCTTTTCCACCATAGAAAAGGGTGCTGGTTCTCATTTGTAACACATACATTTTGCTTGAATTCAACCATCTCTTTTTCTCTCTACTTTCTCTCTTAAACTTCTCTCTAATCTTCTTCCTTTTCTCTTATCTTATTTTCTAGTGTTCAACAATGGTGAAGTGAAGTGATTCTTTATTTTCTCTTCTGCTGCAAGGCCTAGTATGCAATTCCTTATTGAAGTAAGGTTTTTAACATGAAACGGTTGAGTTGGAATCTTTTGACTTGGAACCTCCTTCTGAGCTGGAACCTTTTATAGCTTGGAGGTGGAAGCTTTTAACTTTTAAGCTTTTGACTTAGAAACTTTATACTTGGAAGATTTTGACTTTGGAAACTTTTGACTTGGAACCTTTTAAGGTGGAAGTAAAAAGACTACTAGCTCTAAAATATTTAGATGGAAGTTGAAATTGAGGAATTTCCTCATCATAACTTGAATCGTTAGAACTTGAAACTTGATGAATAATGCCATGACAGCAACTCTTTAGATGGGCCTTTACTAGTAGGGTTTTTAGTTTTTGGTTTGTATCATCAGAACATGAATCATTAGAAGTAGTATCATCACAAGTTGGACCATCAAAAGTTGTATCAAAGTCAATGATAATGATTTCGTCAAATAAGAAATGCTTAGTAAGTACTTATCAAAACACAACTTCACAACATGTTCACAACATCCTCACAACATGTCAATAATATGAGAAGAATTATGGCAGTAAATTCATGCAACAACTCCATCAGAAATGTCCTGAAAAGGATGACATTGGCTGAGTAGTGTATTACATTTAGAATCAAAGAATCAAAGATAATTTGCCCAAACCAAAAAAAGTTATGACTGCGTTATAAACAATATCATAGAGGCAATCCAATTATGATTTATGTGTTTAAAGGTAAGGAAGTCTCAATCTGTTATGTAAGTATGCAAAGAATGGGAAGCGCAGATGCAAATTGTGAAGAACAAGATATAAGATACTGTTGGCAATTTACAGAGAATGGTATCATACATGATATGAGAAGATTTATAGAAGATTTTAACTGAATTGTATGGTGGATTAAGGATATACAAATAGCCTTGTACCTTGATCTTTGGAACCATTTTGCATAAGCCTATTTTGATTGTAGTGGAAATGTAGCTTTATGTATATGAGCCTCAATGGGACACGAGTTTTGCTCTCTCCTTAATGATGCCTTTTTATAAGAGCCTCTGTGTGCATTTGTATGAGCTATATATGCTCACAGGTTGGGTCTTTGCATGCGGGAAATGTAATCAAGAGTGAGATTTCTTTATGGATGCCTCGGTCTAGTTCAACGTCATGGTTACCTACTATATATTGAACCATTGTTGGCTAACTCATCTACTTTACCTTAAGTAGGCCTAGACAAGGAATTTACTTTCTAACCTCAAAGAGTCTTGAGTTAACAATCTATTGTGATAGTGATTGGGCAAGTTGTCAAAATACAAGAAGATCAGTCTCAGGCAATCTCATGGCACTAGCCTTATCTCATGGCAATCTAAAAAAGAACTAGTAATGTCACTCCACACAAGATGTTAATCAATCACAAGTTGTCAACTGCTTCATTGTTAAACTATTAACAACAATCTAAATTGCTTCATTACTAACCTAATAACGTCTTATGATCTTTCATTACATTTCGTCTAACAACAATCTCAATTTCTTCATTACTAACCAAATAACAACAATGTAACCACAATATAACAATTATTAACTTACCTTTATTCTTTTTCATCTTTAATTAAGTAGTAGGTTATTAGGGTTTAATTAAAATTGGGGGTAAGTGATTAAAGGTTTGGTAGTTGAGATTGTGGGAGTGTTTCGTGATGTTTAGTTATTAAATGAAGGGGGGAGGAAAGTCAACCGCTTCATTAGTATGACTCACATTTATATAAAAAAATAAAGAAATTTACGTAGCTATAACGGGCTAACAGTTGGTCATTTTTCGTTAAATTAGTAATGTTTGGACGATTTTGAAAGTTGTATTACCTATATAGTTCAATAAAAAGTTCATTACCTAACTCGGAAAAACATAAAAAGTTCATTTCTAATTTATTGACTTAACGTTAAACCTAAACATGTAAATGCGCTAGCAAGTTAAAAGAAGGGCTCAAATGGAGCAAAGTCTTTCAAGCTGTTAATTAACCTCTCCAGTGAAAGAGTGCAGGGATTTCATTAAATACAATACTAGTTGTATTTCAAGCTTTCATGAACATGTTTTAAATGTTGCTTGAAGCTAAGGCTGGACGGTATGGAGGTGAGTTTGGCAAAACTCACCTAGGTGACTTATGCGCGAGTGTCATCCCACCCCAAAACTCACTTAGGTGACTTCCACTATCATGGTGAGTTTCACCTATTTTTTGTCACACTTCAGTGAGAAACTCACATATGTGAGTTTGAAAATTTGTGGGCCCCCCGAATTTTGTTACCGTTTTTTATATAAAAAAACTTTTTTTTAAAACCCCTACTTTTTACCTATAAATACCCACTACTTCACCCATTTTTATACACAACTCTCTCATTTTATATACACTTCTCACATTTCTTATTTACACAAAATGAATTCGTATACGTTTATAGGCATAGATTTCAAAGAAGGAGAAGAAGAAGTTACTAGCCGTAAGAAGAGTTTTATAAAACGAGCGATTGCGTTTATTAAGCGTAGACGACGAGCAAACCGACTGACAAGAAACAACATAACTCGAGATCGTTCTGGTGCTCATGAGCGTTTAGTCGCCGCTTTTTTTAGCGAGGAACCGATGTACGATGAAGTAAAATTTTGGAAGACGTTCCAAATGGCTCGCCCTCTTTTCAACGAGATAGTTACTGCAGTAATTGATCACGATCTATTCTTTTGTAATAATATTGATTGTACCGGAAAAGAAGGCATTTCCGGGTTGCTAAAGTGCACATCTTCAATTCGTCAATTGGCATACGACGTTCATGCTGAGTTTCTAGATGAATATATGCAAATCAGCGAGAGAACTTCACGTACGGCTCTTGATCATTTTTGTCAATCTGTTATGCAAATTTATGGGCCTGAGTTTTTGAGGAAACCCACGGTGACTGATGTCAAAAAAACTCTATCTGCATCACGAAGAAAAGCACGGGTTTTCGGGGATGTTAGGAAGCCTTGATTGTACGGATTGGGAGTGGTTCGGTTGTCCGTACGCATTTAAAGCGCAATACGTTAGACGTGATCATGGTCCGAATCCGTTCATTTTGCTTGAAGCTGTTGCGTCGCAAGACTTATGGATATGGCATGCTTTCTTCGGTGTTGCTGGGTCGAACAACGACATCAACGTTTTATATCAATCACCTTTATTTAACGATCTCAAAACCGGACGAGCACCAGAGATTCCTTTTGTGGCTAACGGCGTAACTTACCGAAGTGGATACTATCTTGTTGACGGGATATACCCGGAATTGGCGCCACTCGTTAAGACGATTCCAGAACCAGCTGATGATGACCACAAGCGAATTTTGTATAAGCAAAAGCAGGAATCGGCAAGGAAAGATGTCGAACGAGCGTTTGGTGTTCTGAAAAAGAAATGGGCAATACTAGCCAATCCTACACGAGCGCTGAAAAAAGATAGGATTATTAATATGATGTACACATGCATCATATTACATAATATGATTCGAAAATACAAAAAATATGCGATATCTCCCAAATGGTTCCCGGAGGAAGCGCATCAACCGGACGACCCGTTACGAAACGAGGAACAAGTGCAACAAGTTATGCATTGGATCAGATCATCACAAGCACATCAAAACCTTCGACACGATTTGATTGAACACATGTCTCGTAATGCTTAGTTTAAGCTTTATTTGTAATGTCTTTTTAATATTCGAAGTCTATGTAATTTTTTTTTGGAAAGGCAATAATATATAAAACCAAAACCAGAAAAACAAACAAAAGGCATTTCACCTCTCCAAACAAGATGATTAAAGAGGATGGAACCCAAGAAACAAACTACCCATAAGCTATGTAATGTTTTTAATGTATGAATAAAAGTTTTTAATTTAGTTAACGTTTTTATTAATTTCGTACGTTTACGTTTACGTAAATATTTATTTTTTAATTTATGAATAAAAATATTTAAATAAAAAAAATGTGAGTAAGGTGAGTTTTATTGGTAAGATGAGTTTTTATTACGGTTGAAAGATAAGTTGTAAAGTGAGTTTTATTTGGAGAGAGAAAGCTGATGCGACGCTGACGTGCGAAGAAAGTTTGGACTTGCCCATCCAGCCTAATTATAGTGAATCCTTTTAATTGAAATTTTTTGCTTGCCTTTTAATCGTGCCTAGTAAAGTAAACATGTTAAAACACGGCCCAGCCAGCTGTAAATGAGCATAAAGATTGATCAGCTGATCGGCACATGATTCTTTTTGATGACATATCTGAGTGTTTTTCTACTGTTGCTTTTTGTAAATTTGGACTTACTAGTGCAGAAAATGGGGCACCTGGATTCATGAAAAATAAAAGAGGGCCATATTTCAACGTATTATCTGGGTCGTGATTATTGTACTTTTTATTACCAAGTGGGCCCCACCCATTTTTCTCCGTTTGTGTTATTTTTCTCACCCTGGAGTATTTAAACTTTGGGGCAGGTTATTAAGAACTTCAAAAAAACGATATGTATCTTCTAAATTTTTGTGTTTTTTTTATTTTTAAATTTATTTTTTATTTTTATAATTTTGTTTATATTATAAAACTGCGAAACGAAAAATATGAAACAAAAAATATAAAGTTTAATAAGTTAAAAGTATTAATTTGGTAAAAAGTACGAAACATAAATTGATTAAAACTGTATTGTAATGTAAACAGAGAGTTAAAAGAGAGAATGTTTTTGTTCTGCAGAGGTTTAATCCCTAATGGTTTTTTTTTATGGGTCTTGATTTTTATTTGATATTGACAGAATGTTAAATCTTCCAAAGAACTATGGGATTCCTTGGAGGCCAAATATATGGCTGAGGATGCATCAAGTAAGAAGTTCATTGTTAGTAATTTCACCAATTACAAAATGACTGATTCAAGACCAGTTATGGAACAATACAATAAACTTCTTGGTATACCTGGAAGGTTTACACAACATAAGATGAACATGGATGAGGCCATTCAGGTCTCTTGTATCATTGACAAACTCCCTCATTTTTGGAAAGATTTCAAGCACACCTTGAAAAATTTGAAGGATGAATTAACTCTTGTTGAGTTGGGCAGTCATCTGCGTATTGATGAGCCTCACAGGATGCAGGATATTGACAAGCTAAAAGGCAACAATGTTGTTGGTCCTTCAGTTGTCAATATGCTGGAGCATAACAACTCCTCCAGGTACAATGACAACAAGGGTAAATGTAAGCATCATGATAACACCAAAGCTGATCCTAACAAAAAGTCTAAAGTGACTTGTTGGAAGTGTGAGAAACCTGGACACTTGAAAAAGGATTGCAAAGGTAGAAAAGTTGGCAACAAAGCCAATGGTTCAGGCACAAATGGTTCAGTGGATGGTTCTACCAACTTGCTGAAAGGTCAGAATATGTTTAATAAATATTTTCAAGTTTATTATGTTACATATGTAACTAAAGCTTACTTTGTGCAGGATGATTGATGTTGCATGGTGATTGGAATTGGTTGCAACAAGTTCATGTGTGTAAAGATAGATGCTGGTTCAAGACAAATGAGTCGCTGAATGATAGATCTATTCTTCACATGGGAAATGAGTCAACAGCCCTGGTGCATGGACGTGGTTATGTAGATCTTAAGTTTAGTTCTGGAAAGATTGTTTCGTTGTTTAATGTTTTGCATGTTCCTAATATAAGGAATAATTTGGTTTCTAGTAGTGTTTTGAATAATTGTGGTTATAAACAAGTGATGAATCTATTTAAATTTGTTTTATATTCCAAACATGGTGGTGTTTATTGGTTTTGGCTTATTTGAGTAATCAAATTAAGGCTTAATATTGTTAATGATATATGCTTCTGCTTTTATGTCTAACATTCATAAACTGAATGATTTAATCCTCTTATGGCATGCTGGAACTGAGGCCATGTATTCTTTAAGAGGATGCAAGATATGTCTAAGGACGGGTTAATCCCTGCTTTTGACATAGACACTGAAAAGTGTAAGACTTGCATGCTGAACAAAATAACTAAGAAACTATTTAAAAATGTAAAACGTGAAACTAAAGTTTTGGAGCTGATTCATAGTGATGTGTGTGATTTACATGCTACTCCCTTATTAGGGAATAAGAAATACTTTATGACATTTATTGATGATGCTTCAAGGTTTTATTATGTTTATTTATTAAATACTAAGGATGAAGCATTAGATAAATTTAAAGTGTTCAAAACTGAAGTTGAATTACAACAAGGGTCTTTGATCAAAAGATTTAGGATTGATAGGGGAGGCGAGTACATGGATACTTTGTATTTTCAGTCTGTTGGTATTATCCATGAAACGAATGCCCCTTATACTCCATATCAAAATAGTATATATGAAAGGAAAAACATAGTACTGAAAGAAATGGTTAATTCCTTGTTGTCCTATTTAGGATGGAGTCAAGGGTTATGGGGTGAAGCTATGTTAACAGCTTGCTATTTATTAAATAGGGTTCCCAATAAAAGGAACATGATTACCCCCTATAAACTTTGGACTAAAAAGAAACCAAACCTAAATTACCTCAGGGTTTGGGGCTGTAGGGCAGTTGTAAGACTCTCTGATCCAAATCTAAAAACTTTAGGTGAAAGAGGCATTGAATGCATCTTTGTTGGATATGCTGAGCATTCCAAGGCTTTTAGGTTCTATGTCATTGAGCCTAATGATTAAGTTTTAATTAACTCAATAATTGAATCAAGGGATGATATCTATGATGAGAATAGATTCTCATCAGTCCCTAGACCAAGTCAGAGGTCCCTGGTAAATGAAACTGAAGACATTGGTTGTTCAGTTGTCCCTGAAGAGGTCACTAAAGAGGTTGTTCAGCAACCTGATCCTGAGCTTAGAAAAAGCAAAAAGAATAGGACTCCAAAGGATTTTGGACCTGAATTTCATTTATATTTAATTGAAGGAACAAGGGATGAAGTCTCTGCCAACAATCCTATTGCTTTAATGTTAAGGATGACCCCAAAACATTCGATGAAGCAATGAAGTCTCAGGATGTTGCTTTTTGGAACGAAGCAATTAATGATGAGATAGACTCCATCATGGGCAACAACACTTGGGTGTTGGCTGATCTACCTCTAGGTTGCAAACCTTTTGGTTGCAAATGGATCTTCAAAAGAAAATTAAAGGTAGATGGAACTATTGAAAAGTTCAAGGCAAGGCTGGTCATTCAGGGCTTGAAACAAAAGTTAGGGATAAACTACTTTGATACATATGCTCCAGTGGCACGTATCAGTACCATACGACTGCTGATTGCTATGACATCAATTCACAATCTGATTATTCATTAGATGGATGTGAAAACAACTTTTTTAAATGGTGACTTGGATGAGGAGGTATATATGAACTAACCTCAGGGCTTTATTATGCCTGACAATGAAAACAAGGTGTGTAAACTGATTAAGTCTTTATATGGACTGAAGCAGGCACCTAAGCAATGGCATCAAAAGTTTGATGAATTGGTTTTGTCTATGGTATTTTACTTAAACCAAGCTTGCAAATGTCTATATAGAAAATTTGATGAAACTGGTAAAGGAGTCATAATTTGCCTATATGTTGATGACATGCTGATCTTTGTCACTGACCAAGTTCAGGTTGACCTGACAAAGGAATTTTTGTCACTGGTAAAGGAGTCATAATTTGGTCATGTAATCACTAATTCCTAAATTGTAGAAGATAATTATGGAAGAGATTAATTGGCCATTAATCTCTTATTAATTTCTTGATAGGTTATAGTTTTGAGTAATAAAAAATCCCCTTTCTATAAATAGAAGATCACAATGCTTGGATAATACATAAGAAACAAAACACATAGAAACATAGGGTTCTTGATCTGTGCCTAGAATAAGAACAAACACTTGGTTTTATCCTAAGGAGGTATTCATGTAACCCATGCATAGGGTCGAATAATCTTCTTTGAAAAGTGATTACACGACTTCAAGTGATATCTGGTAACCATCTTGGTAATTAGCTAGGCTATTGATTATCTTCACCCTGATCTAGGATCTACTACAACCGACACTTATTACGGTTGAAAGGTGAGTTTTATTTGGAGAGAGAAAGCTGATGTGGCGCTGACGTGTTAGAGGAGTTAACCCTTTCCATACCATTCAGCCTTATATGATTAGTTTATTTAAGAGGTATGGTTAAATTAAAAAAACTAAGAGAGTATATAGGTTCTTAATTAGTTGATTACCGGAAGGTGGGGTTACGTTTTATAAAAATATAACGTCACTTCAAATAAACCGGCCAACAATGTAACTCTTTATCTAAAATTAAGAGAGTATATATAGGTTCTTAATTAGTTAATTACTGGGTTACTTTAAAAAAAATACTAAGGTTCATCATATATCCCTTGTTGAAGCAAAAAAAGACAGTATAAATATGTTTTGAAAAATAAACATGGACATAAATGTTAAATATTGACATGTAACATCTATTGTCATGTTTTCAAATTAAGTGTATATACGTACTTAAACACTTGGTTCTTTTACAAGTTTCGCCGATGTGGGGCGTTTCATAATATAGTAAACACTATAGTAGTACCATTTAGGCACAATTGTATTCAAAAAACACTAAAGAGCATATAAAGACAATCCCATATTTCAGATGTTCCCAAATCCAAATCCCTCATCACCCATTCTTACTTTAAGGCTCAAACTCATTAAAATTACAAAGATAAACTATATTCAAGATCTTTGGGTTTTTGTTCTTTCCAAATTCACTATTTTTATAAAGTGCAATCTTAGCTAAAAGTCGCCCTTTTGAAGAAATAAAGTCAAGTAACATTACTAAATTAGATTCCCCTCTTTTTTATATTTTATGTAATGATAAGCTTCGGTCCAACCCATTTAACTATTAGGGTTTTACCTTACTTTTATCTTATAAATACTTTTTGTACTTTATTATCAATCAATCAAGTTTAAGATCAATAATTCTCTCGTTCTTCTCTTTACTTTTTAAGGAGCTCGCACACGTTTGAAGTGGTGCTGCTATCCGATACGAACTGGGTCGTATCAATTGGTGCTTTCATTGAGAGCTCTCGTTGAAAGAGCTTCCAATTTAAGGTTCCAAAAAAGTTAATGTTCATCGGTAAATTTTTTTTAACTATTCTTTAGGTTACT
>BQNB010053484.1:5617-13117 GCA_026074375.1 Tanacetum coccineum | reverse complement strand
GCTAATGGGCTGACTCAACCCAATAAAATAGGTACAGGTTGGCCCATTAAGGATGTATACCCCTTCAGCCTCGATTTCTTATGCTCTTTCTAATCTCGTGCTCGGTTTCGTCCATTTTGCTTGATTTTTGTCCTATTGTGATTTATCCGTTACCTGCAAAGCACAATAATCAAAACACACATATACACTGTATTTTTCATATGTTTTAGGTTATTTAGGGTCATTTTATTAGGTAAAAGGTATGTGTATTTAAGCACATACCAAGCCTTCATATGCAAATAAGTAAGGGCACTTTAGTCTTTTCGCATGTCACAAATAGCACAAACACCATTTTCCCCACAATCAAACGTACATGGCATAAAGTAATAATCTAAAAAAATTACCCCTAATTCAAACCCTACAACCCTAAAATCATAATCACTCAATTAGCCCTAATTAAAGTTAAAGATGGGTAAAAGTTAGATATTAAATGTATCTTATTATGTGATTTAAGTTTATTATTCTATCTTTGAATATGTAATCCCTAGTTCGTTAATGTTTGTTAAGGTTTCCAATTGTTTCTTTAATTTTTAGCTACATTGTGTCTAAAGCCCAATGTCTGCTAGTATTGATTGGTTACATTGTTGTTGTTGTTGTTTGTTGGATTTTACAAGTAGTTGAATGTTAGTTTTAAATCGTTGTTGTTTTAAACCCAATGTTTGCTAATATGGATTGTTCTAGACTGGATTGAGGTTACATTGGTAGCATTGAGGTTACATTGTTGTTAGAAGATCAATAGCATTCCATAAAACTGTTCATCCAAACACCTTTTTAGAGTAAAATATGAACAAGTCAACCATTGTACCTTTATTCCTTTGTGAGGTGGTTGCTACAGAGGGTATAATAGGTTACCTTTATAAAGTAAATGTAGTTCTTTGGCTAAGATAACAAGACTTTTATGCTAGATGGTGTCTCTCATAGATGTCATTATCATGGTCTATACTATGATGCGGCAACTGCAATATAGAATATGGTGATGTATTCATGAATGAGATGTAGTCTATGCAAAAGTCTTAGCAAACATGAGGCCTGTTAGTTTTGTGGTTTTATGGTATCTTACACTAAGGTATTCAACTGCTAGAGGACATGTAGTGTTTGCGGTATGGAAACGTGTTTGAATTATGGGATATTTATCTGTTTGTTTAGTATTGTGATGTAGTTTGTATTTGAAGGAACATAAGCATGTTTATGATCCTTTACCCCATTGTAAAAGTTAAAGGTTTTTTTTGTGGTAGTATAGATTTCTTTTCCATAAAAAAGAAGTTAGCCACTCTTACTAAGGTTATGAAACAAATGAGTAATCTTAAGGTCTTTACATCTATGATGATATTTAAACATATGAGTCAACTTAAGGTCTTTGCATGCATAATGTATCCTTGTGTTGGATTACCAATCATTTCTTATTTGCAGAAGTCATAATCATTGACTCAGATACAAGCACTAAAGTAGTTAAGACAAACACTGAAGCAGTTGAGACAAACTCTGATGATACAAGGAAAAAACAAAAAGCAATTCAAAAAGTTATCTCAAAATCTACAACTAGTTCAAAATCACATGTAAGTGGTATTTGTTAACCAGTTCTAGTAAGGATTCTACAAGCAATGAGGATTCAAGTTCTGATGACCAAATTCTTGTTCTTCAACTTCCATCAAAATATGTTAGGGCTAGAAGTCTTTTTAAAGCTAAAACAAAGTCAATCTCCAAAACTCTTCAAGTTAAAAAATATCAATCTCTAAACATCTTAATTTTAAAACAGGTTCAAGCTCCAAAAGCCTTCAACCTAAAAAACCTCACAACTCCAAACATATTAAAGCTAAAATTGGGTCAAGCTCCAAAAGTTTTCAACCTAAAAAACCTCCCAGCTCCAAACATGTTAGAGCTAAAATAGGTTCAAGCTCCAAAACCTATCAATCTAAACGGAGTGCAAGCTCTAAAACTCTTCATGTTCCAACTAAAAGGCCACCTACAATAAGGAATTGCATATTAAGCCTTGCAGCAGTGAGTACTTGGGCTATAATTGGTAATAAGTATTTTGGAATAAGAAAACCCAAAGACGGTGTAGGAGCAAGTGCAGATGCTGCTAGTAAAAGAAAAAGGTAGATGGTTTAGGAGCAGTTTTTATGGAAAACTTTATGTATATTCATTTGGTAGTTGAAAAAACTTGGATATTTAACTTTGGTTTGTATGGGTTGTAAAAACTATGGTATGTATGGGTTGTATCTCATCTTTTGGGTGATATCTAATTTATGATAATTTTATCCATGTTTTGATGCTTATTTGCTTTTTTATATATTTATATTAAATTTGTGCCTGTTGATTATAAATGGTCATTTTGAATTGGTAACTTGTTTATTATAAATGGTGATTTATTGATTATAAATGGTCATGTTGACTGTTGTTAGTCAAACTGAATACTGGTACAACACTACTTAACACAAAAGGGTTAGAAAAAGAAGGCATCATAAGGTCTCAACAAAGTACTTTGGTCCATTTCAAGTTAGTCAAAAAGTTAGAATTATGTGACTATTACATTGCACATCAATAATGTTTGATATAAAAGTGTTTGGTATACAAGTTGTTGGTTCTGCATAACCTAATTCACCACTAGTGGACCTTTGAATCATCCCACTTGGTTTCACTCACTAGCTCAATCCAACCCTTCGTTGCTACCAACCAATAAGGCCAAACTGCGTTACTTGTCCATCATCCAAATTATTTTGCCCAATAGTTGAACTTACTGGTTGCAGCCCAATAAGCCTAGTTGGCCCATCGGGTAGCCTTTCTTGTTTGATAGTCCACTTTGCACAACCCCAAGCCCAATAGGCAAGTCCACTGTCCCAACAGTCTACGACATCAGCAAGTATTTTGGGCCTGACTAGGGGTGTTCATCGGTTCGGTTTAGTTAGTTTGTTTTTTGGGTAAAACTGAACAGAACTTAAAACTGAATTTGAATTTGGTTCGGTTTTTGGGTTGACCCGAATAACCCAAATTACACAATTTTTATTTTTTAAGTTTAATTATATATATTTTTAGCAAATAAAATTTACTTCAAGCATAAAAAGTAGGATAAAATTTTAATGGTCATTTTATATATAAAATATAATTAATATATACATATATATCATATTTTTATATAAAGTCGATTTTCGGTTCAAATTGTGAAAATCATATCCAACCCGAAATCGATTTTTTAGTATAGTTCGGTTATAAGTCCGGTTCAGTTTTTTTGGTTCGATTTGGTTTTGGTTTTTGGTTTATTCGGTGTCACACCCCGACTACGGCAGAAACTTAAGGCGTGACGGATGATTGATCATCATAACACAAAGCGTCAATATAGAGAAAACTAATATGCATTAAAACAAGTGTTACAACATCCTTCGACAACAAGTATAGAACTTGTGTCAAAATAGGTTGAACCACATCACATAGTGTGAAATTTATGACAACCAACACCTCACATCCGGAGGGATACATGTCTAACTGAAATCAAACAGGCAAAAACTAAATCATAGTATCAATGCAACTCCAAATGATAAGATCCAAAATGGATGGCCTTAGGTCTGCTAAAAGTCTCTAATCCTGGCTTCGTGAATCATTCACATTACCTGAAAATAATACTCGAAAGGGTCAACATTATGTTGGTGAGCTCATAGGATTTAGGAGTAAAACCCAGTTGATGTGCCAGGATATAAGAGTAGACAGTAGTGACCTGTCATTATAAGATATAAGAATATTTCTAAATAAACTATCTTTCTCATTAAAAATGTTATATTGGATATCTCTCTTGTAAATTTCACCACAGTGCACTAGGGTATTATTTATAATACTCATGGTCAATCTTCGGATTAACCCCACTAGTGAAGTGGATTACTATACTAGTACTTATACTACGTGTAGTATTCCTGAGGCACTTAATATAGTACGAGATATTTTCCAAAAATAATAGTAATGATGTGGCCATATTTTATAAACTTTATTGCTATAGATTTTACACGTAATTGTCTATTAATTCTCAAAATAACACAATACCTTTTCAAAATGAAATTTCCAAGACAAAAGTTATTTTGAGTCTACTTTGAAATAATTTGACTAAGTTTTTCTAATAAATTAGGATGGCTATTAAGGCCAGTTATCATCTAAAAGCTGATAATGTATCCCTTTATCAAATCAGTGTATCTTCAGGGCTCAATGCTATTTTACTAAAAGGAAAACTCACTCTCATGTGAAATAATCATTTTCTGAAAAGTTTTCTTCCATAAAAATGATGCTATTTCTCTAAAGATTGGTTAAGATGAACACTCTTAAAGCATGGGAAAATTGAAAATTCTCATTCATTCTTCCATCTTTTATTTTGTAAAAATAGTATCCAAGAACTTAATTTTATGTGTGGATAACTAAAAATAGAACGAGAGATAAAAATAGTATGTGAAGAGAAAAGAGCACACGTCTTGTGTCAGCAAAAGCAAGAATAAAGTCACATGAGAATGAAAATGACATAAGTATGGACAAAAAGAAATGCCCGTCCATACAAAACAAACAGAGTGAATAAAAACAAAAATTGAAAATAAATGTTTTTAAGTTTGTATTCATGTGAAACTAATCAAAGTTTGAATCTTATTCTTAGAATTCAACATGTCAAGAACAAATTCTCAAGCTAAAATTGTCTCTGAAGAACAACTGGTTCCACGTGCTAACAGACTTGTCATCAAGAAGTACAACCAGCGTCTCGCTTCAAATTCACATATCACCGGTACCATGCTGAGATTTGTTGTTGAAATTCTAAGATACCACAAGCTATATAATCTGGTTTTGTTAACTACAATTGTACTGATCATCTACCTACACCGGTTTTGGAAAACTATCAATAACAACAAAAACAACCATACATTCACTTTTGAACTTATAACAACCCGTAATTTTCAAAATATAAATATCTATCTATTAAGTTAGATGATGTACAATCTATCAATTATATATGAACTCACCTTTTTTCAGGGAAATTTTTCGCTTTATTACATTACTTACTTTGCAAATATCTCGATGTACAGCATTTCTTGCATAACTAAAGTTAACGGGCTCAGGCAACCTACATATGGCAATCCTATCTTTATATATGTCAAGCAATCATCATAATATATCAAGTCAATATCATAATATCATTTTTACAAAGTACATTATTCCTATAATGTACCATTCGCAACGTTATATCAAAACGAGCTTTAAACCGTTATCGTATGCCTTTAAACCCTAATTCCATGAATGGTTAATATCTAAAGTGAATGCACAAGCTACTAAAGCATATGTACAAGTAATATAACATCTCATTTGAAATATAAAATCTCTTCAAATCAAAGTACAAGTTCTTAAAATCTCAATATACAAGTCATTAAGTATGATCTCCAAAATAGCCGTTTTACCTCCGTTTTCATTCTAATCTCTTCACCACCACTTGTGTATAAGCTACTACACTCATTATACAATGTGTAAATCCTAATTATTCTATTCATAAAATTTCATACATCTTTTTACATTCAAAACCCTAAACCCTAAAACCGAGCTAGTTTCTAAACCATAACTTGTTTCTTAGTTTTTATCCGTTTTAAACCTAAACCATTAATCAAATAAGTTGTAAATACTTAATTTACAATATTAGAAATCCTATTTCAACATTATAACATCATTATACATGAATTAAATCCTAGAAACCCTAAAACAAAACCCTAATCTAGTTCTAACCCTAAAACCTAAAACTAGGCCCTAGTTCAATATCAAATCAGTCTATAAAACATAGGATCTGGGCAAATCAATAAGATCTAGGTATTAAGTGAAAACACTAAGTTGTATCCCTATGTCTTGTGATCATTTTTCCGGTGGAATCAACCCGATTCGACGTTGAATGAATTAGTTATAGCCGAAATGGCAAAGGTGTGCAGATTCTGTACACCTGTAGTAAATAGCAATTATCTCTAAACTTTTGTATAGTAACCCCCAAATATGTAAAATTAAATGTTGTATAGGACTCAAATATCTAACAATGCTCACTGGTTTGAGCTTCAATGGAGTTACGATTTGCAAATGGAAACCATTTTACCAAGACTGATGTTGGCTATCCAAAAATAACCATGTGTAAATCAAACCAAACACCCCTAAAACGTCTAGAACCACCTCAACCTTGCACCATAACCTTCCTTACTCATCCTATAGCCTCTCCACATCACCCTATAGCTCCCACACATGTCATCACCTTGTATCTTAGCATCCTTAGTCACCAAGTTCCAAAATTACTATAAATAGGGTTGTTATGCCTCCATTTCAAATCATCCCCCACTTCCTCCTCTATAACCTATCATAGCAGAAAACCTTTGCTCTAAGAAGATCCTAAGAGATCCTAAGAAGTCTCAAGAACAAAAGTGAAGCAAAAGAAACCAAGAAAAGAAGCCCCAGAGTTGTTATTCTAGGCGTACGAAGCTAAAAGTCCTGATTACGACCCATTTCTAAGCTATAAGCTCAAGACCAGGTTCTCTAAGCTTATATTATGTATTCATACCCTTATAATGTTCATATGATCCTAAATAAACTCTTGTTAAAGTTTCATAACTCAATTCATGCTCATTTTCCGTTTTGATCCAAACCATAACAACCCAAAACCCTAATTTTATGTTTTTCTTAAAACTAAATGTTATAATGATTAAATATTGTTATAATCTATCCTAGCATGCTTAACTAATATTAAAATAACCACTTTATTCATTAATGAAGGAATTTGAACTTAAAACCTATGCGTTTACGTTTTGAAACCCTAATACGACCCGTTTTGCTTCCTTGCTTAATGAATAGTTATTTCAAACTTGCGTTGCGTTAAATCTTCATATTTTAGTTTATTATAACTTATAAATATCCTTTGAAATGTTAAAATAAGCTTGCAAGGCAATTTGGACATGTTTTGTAATTATAATCCATGCAAGGTGTATATATCGTAACTTTTAAAAACTTATAACTAAAAGGACTAAAAATGTCATTCTATTAAAGTTATAACTACAGGGGTCTATTATGTCACTTTTTAAACTATAAGGTTTACTTGGTATATCAATAAAAGTTGAAGGACCAAAGTCATAAAAATGCAAACCCCAGGGGTCTACTTGTAGTTTTCCAAACCCTAGGGTCTAAAATGTAATATTTTGAAAAAGTGTAAAATCATATTTAAAACATTACCAGACATAACTTTAATTAACGCTCCCCGTGCTTAACATTTCCATATATTGAATAAAATGCTTAAAACTGCTTATGTTATAATCCTTATATCATTCATCATCGATGTGCTTTCAAAAAAATCATGTCCCAGATCCTAATCATACCACAATACTAGGGAGATTCATATTAAGAAGTTTCATCTTGGTATTACGTTCTGTCTGAGTTGTTGGGTTTACGATTTAAAGTGCCCTAGCTCCACAAACGTTTACT
>BQNB010053483.1:0-39991 GCA_026074375.1 Tanacetum coccineum | reverse complement strand
CTTTTATAGATTTTCTTGCATTAGGGGTATTTTGGTAATTTTACACTTATTGAAATTTTTAGGTTTTACACAACTACATTGTTGACTCTGATGCTGACTATACGAGTGATCGTAATATTATTCCGTATGATCAGTATGTGGAAGAGAACGAAGAAAATGTTGTACAATGTATTGTATCTTCTGTACAAAGTGATGCGTTGATGTCAATTCTCGATGAAATGCATGAAGATGGTGTTCAACATGATGTACAAAGTAGGTTAGCTAATAAGCCAAATACAGTAGTTAATGATTCATTGACCTCTAAACTTGCGAGATATAAGGAACTGATCGGGGAATATGAAAAACGGCTAAGTTTGAATTAACTGATAGAGAACGAAAGATTGATGAACAAATGAGAATAATTATCTCTGACCGAAATCGAAAAGAAACTTCTTTAAAATCGGAACTTCATTCTGCACAATTGCAACTTCGTTCTACCCTTAACCATCATAAGATAATGAGGGAAGAAGCGATCATTTTGAAAAAGGATTTTAAACAAAAGGAAGACAAATTCCTTGAAGAGTTTTTAGACTTAAAGAAGATAAAAAATAAGATTGAAGATAGATTATACAAACAGGGTCAGTCTGCTCAAACAGTTCACATGTTGTGTCAACCAAAATCATTTTATGATGAAAAGCACAAGGTTGCAATAGGCTACAAAAAGCACGTATGTCTCGCTACAAAAAGCACGCTCAGTCTGCTGTGTATAATGGTCATATGCCTGTCACGACCAATCATACACCCACTGTCATACATGACTCAGAGGATACACGTGAGTTAGCTGAGATAACTAGGAAAAGAATGCTGTTGAAAATGCAAAGCCCTCTATGTGTGGAAAATAAAATTAGGATTTCTCCCCCCGATTACTCGAAAGAGAACCTTCTTGCAACCTTTGCTCCCCAAAGAAATCTGACCCCAGAACAGATATTTTGGTCCATAGATGACAACAACAGAAAAAAGGCTGAGACCTTAGCTCTAAAACCAATTTCAGCATTGACAGTGTATCCACCCAATACTCCTGTCAAGCTTGTCCCCAGAATTCTTCCAACTAAAAGTCAAGTGAAGATTAATCTTTATGTACTCACACAACTTTTTACTGAATTTGACAAAACTTGCAAAACTAGAATCACCCCATCAGGTCTGACAGAGGGGGAAAGAGGTTTTGAGCAAACGAAAAGATGTTACCTCACTGAAGTTATTCCATTTTTCAAAACTCTTAAAGAACACTTTGTTGGAGTACAAACAGCCCTCTTTAAAGAGGTTAAAGAAATGGAAGAGATTTTTGATCAAATGAATAACGAAGTGGACCAGAATTCTGTAGACAAGCAATGTGCTGAAATTGAAAAGAAAAACCTTCTCATTGAAAATGAGAATCTGATTGTTAATTGTTTGTCGACTCAACTGCTGTATGATGTGGCAAAATCACGTTGTCTAGATCTTGAAGCTGACGTGTCTAAAGTTCATGATGAGTCAAAACTTATTTCAAAACTAGAAAGGGAATACCTAAATCTGCAATTAAAGTATCAACATCTTCAAGAAAGTTTTGATAATAAAAAGTCACAAGCATCACAGGAAGCTCCTGATTTCAGATCGTTCTTTAAAATCAAGAACCTCGAACATCAGATTCAAGAAAAGGATAACGTGATTGGACACTTGAAAGATCTAGTCACTAATGTGAATGACAGAAGTCGTGAGCCTTGCTAAAGATGTCACTGCTCTTATTGAACAAAATGATTGCGTCAGAGTAGAACTAGAAAAGGTCAAACAACATTCAAAGAATTGTATGACTCAATTAAGATCACGCGAGCTCACACAAGTGAAAAGACATCTACTATGTTAAATGAAATTGAGAGTCTAAAAGCTCAATTGCGAAGCAAGAGTCTTGTTTTCACTAGTGACTATGTCAAAACCAAAAGTTCTTTTGCGAATGGACATGTTTGCCATTGACGTTAAAAGCCATCATCATCCCTTAGAACAATAGGAGTGCTCATTTAAAATATAGAAACAATTTAGGAGATTGTAGAGGAAGCTAGATAGTTAAACCACTGGTTAATATCACTTAATTAACTATGCTTGCCAATACACTAAGCTATCTCTGAATTGTTAGAATATGTTGATTGGCACTTGCCTAAAAAGTTTCAATGAAAGTGATATCAATGGCTCCCTCTACCCTTGTTACTAGGAAAAAAAAGAAACTTACTTTTAGTAATAAAACCAAGAACTTCCTCTTAGCAACACCAGAGGATCCGAAAGTGCACCAGAAAGTTCAACAGGGGACTTATATCCCTGTGATTCCCTCTAAATGAGTAAAGGATTCCACTGATGCAAGCAGATCAAAGCCTAGAAGCCAATACAAAGAATAATAGGATCCTGCCCCCTGCTAAGAGGAGAAATTAAGAAGGAAGTAGAAGTACACCTTAGGACAAAATATGTCAGTTTGGACAAAACGTGAAGGGTTGATTCGTAGCATTAGCTCTAAAGCGTTGTTGTATTAATTCAAATTTCTGAATCAGTGTGCAAAACTTTGTAACAAATGCTTTTAAACTCTGCAAGTTCATGAAATGTGTGTTGTATTTTGAATTCTGTGATTGCTACCTCCATGTTTTAAAATTGTCTTGAATAAAGGGAAGCAGATCTGGAAACCAAAAGGCAGACTGTCTATAACAGTTTGTACAAGATCCAAGCGGTGTTTGGAAAGCACAGGGAAAACTCTATTAACAAATATGTTATAATGGGACCCACAGGAAAGAAACTCGCCTTAGGAAAACTTAATTGTGGTTATCAATGGAGACCCACAGGAAAGAAATTTGCCTTAGGCGAAATGTGCCATTTAACTAAGCTTTCTGTGAAATGTTTACTCTAAATGTACCAACAGGACACCAACAAAAAGTGGGGGAACCGAATTTCCAAACTCTCCAAACTTGACTGTTTTCAAATGCAGGTCGTACAGGTCATGCTTTGGTATATTTGGACCTCATGCTGTTCATACATATGACGGGGCAATACCGTTCAAAGCTCATGAATTTTGTGGAAAAGTTCATCGGGTCAGTCAGATTCGGGAATGATCACTTAGGAGCTATCATGGGTTATGGAGATTATGTTATGGGTGACAGTGTGATCTCAAGAGTATACTACGTGGAGGGACTTGGACACAATCTATTCTCTGTAGGGCAATTTTGTGATTCTGATCTTGAAGTTGCCTTTAGAAAGCATACTTGCTTTGTTCGTGATATTAAGGGTACATACATCCTTAAAGGTAGTCGTAGCACCAATTTGTACACGATATCGATTGATGAAATGATGAAGTCTTCTCCGATATGCTTGCTGTCCAAAGCTTCCAAGTCCAAATCATGGTTGTGGCATCGTCGTTTAAACCATTTAAACTTCGGCACGATAAATGATCTTGCTCGAAAATATCTGGTTAGAGGTCTACCTAGATTAAAGTTTGAAAAAAGATCACTTTGCCTCAGCCTTTCATCTTGGAAAACGCAAGAAGTTCTCCACATGGCCCCAAAATCTGAAAATACAAATATGGAAGTTCTTCATACCCTTCACATGGATCTGTGTGGTCCAATGAGAGTCTAGAGTATTAAAGGGAAGAAATACATCTTAGTCATCGTGGATGACTATTCAAGATTCACATGGGTAAAGTTTTTGAGGTCAAAGGATGAAACTCCAGAGTTTGTCACCAACTTTCTTAAGCAAATACAGGTTGGCCTCAACAAAACAGTCAGATTCATCCGCACAGATAACGGAACGGAATTC
Organism: Tanacetum coccineum; assembly: GCA_026074375.1. Taxonomy (NCBI): domain Eukaryota; kingdom Viridiplantae; phylum Streptophyta; class Magnoliopsida; order Asterales; family Asteraceae; genus Tanacetum; species Tanacetum coccineum. The sequence goes on along the minus strand of BQNB010053483.1, from coordinate 36,187 downwards.
GTCAACCAAGTTATGTCTGAATACTATGAAGGTGTTGGCATATTTCATCAAAAGTCGTTACGGAACTCCCTCAACAAAACGGCGTTGTTGAAAGACGTAATCGTACATGGTGGAAAGCAGCACGTACAATGATGATATTCTCGAAAGCTCCCATGTTTCTATGGGCAGAAGCTATAGCCACTGCTTGTTACACCCAGAACCGATCACTAATTCATACTCGTCATAACAAAACCCCTTATGAGCTTGTGCATGATAAGAAGCCTGCTCTTATATTTTATCCGAAGTTTTGGTGCTCTGTGCTATCCCTTACAAATGATAGCGAAAATCTAGGAAAATTTCAGCCAAAGTTGACATTGGGATTTTCGTTTGGGTATGCTCCTAGCAGGAAGGGCTTATAGTATCTACAATTAAGAGAACTCTTCGATTAATGGAAACAATACACGTCACTTTCGATGAGATGCCATTGTTAGATATCATTTTCATCACTCAAAAACACAAAAAATAAGGTAAAAATAGATTTTAGAGAGAGAAAGTAAAAAGAAAAATGGTTACTTGTTCCACAAAAGAAAAAGAGAAGCAACACCCTCTCACCCTCTCCACACTTGGAGAGGGCTTTATATAGTACAAGGAGATAAAACCCTAGATGGTTTGTTTGGACTTTATGTTGGGCCGGTCTTAATACAAATAGGCTTAAGCTCGTCACCTAGGCCCAATTAGCTTAAATGAATTCCTATAAACTATGTTTTTCTTATCCAAGGCTCGAGAATAATAATGACCATCACTTTACTAAAACCACGGCTAACAATCTCCCCATAAGGGGTGGTCATTTAATTGTGGATCCTTCTTGTGATGTCTTGAGTCTTGGAGCCTTGTATTCTTGGAAATTCTTTTGAGATCCTTTTGCGTGCTTGTGATCTTGGATCTTGATCTTTAACTTGATATTCTTTGACAAAATACTGATATCGTGGTCTTTGGCCTTGATTTATCTTAACTACTAAGATCTTCTGAATCTTTATCCTTGAATCTTTATGCCGCCTTGCGATCTTGTGTCTCCACCCTCATGCTCAAGGTCTTGAAAGCTTGCTAACAATCTCCCTCAACATTTTCTTTAACATGATTACTTGTACCACATCACGGTAGGAGTAGTACTTGATCCACTTATAAGATATGTCTTTGTTATTGTCTGGCAATCTTGTCAAAAATGTTCTTTTGAGGAAGTGCTTGTACATCAGAGATTGCAGAAGACTTTGACACGTATGCTTGAGCTTTCATCATGTATTTATCATTGTCGATTAAGCATGAGGTCTTGAATCTTGACTCCGCTGGAATGAGCTTGTAACGCCGTCACTTATACCTGAAAATTGATGTTAGTGATAAGCAGCATATATAGACGAACATGGCTTTGTCATTTGTCTTGAGTTCGGTTACATTAACCTCCGGTTCCGTGAGGATCGTTTTACAGTATAAATACTGTACCTGTGATCAGGTAGGTTTAATTTAGAAGAACCTCCTTGACAGGGTTTCCAGCTCAAAGTATTAGATCCTCTAACGCGATTGCATTAGATTCACCGTACTTGCTTGTTCTCATTACCGGAACGTCTCAAAGCAGACATCACGATAAGAGTAAATCAGATAGTTACTATCTTTCTGATTGAGTCGTTAATTCATTAACTGGACCAAAATCGATATCCAGTTGACACAAGCTTGATTCATTTAGAATCTCGCAAGTCACCTACCAAGAGCTTGTTTGATGTTGGCTCAAGAAGGATTTCCATCGTCACTGTGAATACTAAAGAGTATCACTCTGATGTTCTGGCAATTATCACAAGGATAATGCGTAAGACTTATTGATACCAAATGTTGTATAATGATGTTCAACATTTTGTATATTGAAATTTGTATCCTAGTGAGATTTTTGATGAATCTCGGTGGCTCTAGAATCTATAAGTGCACATTTGTTATTTGGTAATCGAAGGCTGGAGCGGACTGCCACCTTTTCAATATCAACGATCTCGGAATGAGAAAGCCAACAAAAACGTGTTGATCTCTGTGAGAAATGAAACAGAAATCTTTTGAGAGATTCTGAGTGACTAGGGAGGGTTGTGCATTGCATCATTGGGTCCATGATGTCAGTCTTCAATATCAGAATCATCTTTGTGATTACCGATAGATTATGTATTGACCCGGTTTCTGCCTAGGGTTGTATGGAGGGCTTCTTTCTTTTTACCCTTTATCCTTACAATTATTTTTCATTCTTCAACCCCTTCAGTGCTTACCGAGACTTCATGACTAGTACCTTGTTAGGTTTGTTCAAGCACTAGCTCCATCTCAGTCGACACTATTCCTTTATTCTCACTTTACTCCTTTTTTCAATCATACCTAGGACTTCTACTCTATCTAATGGAGTGTTCCTGGGTAGATCCCTCCGATTTTGACTGGATCATAGAACGAATATACCTAACCTTAACCGCCTCTCCTTGAGAAACAACAGTTGGTCGGTCTTTGTGTATTGCCATGAAGATCCATAAAACCATTTGATAAAAAATCAATCAACGTGTCTGAGAAATCATTCGAGACACATTAAGTGTTTCCAGAGTTACCAAAAAGCTCCCCCTACACATATGCACCATATTATGAAAGAGTTTTGCACATGCGAGGTTTGGGAACGTACTTGTAGATTGAAGATCATATCCATTATTAATCCGTATTGATCACATTTTAATCACTATTCTCCCCCTCAAAAATTGCATATATGTTTACAATTTTTGACAATTAGTGAATTAAAACAAGTTAATGTTCGGAATTCACATGAGCCTAACTAAGTCTTGGGAAAACGGGAGCGCATGCAGAAAGAATCATATTATTATACTCCTCCTCAATTATAGAATAGATTGAAAACTTGGAGTGGGAGTTTGTTGAGCATACAGTTTTGAAAGAATTTGAAATTTTCTTTTTGAAAATATCTTGAAAAATTGTGCTCAACAGGAAAATATGTGAGATATATCTTATTTACCATCATTTTTCTTAGTCCTTCCCTTGAGCATTCAAAACTTTGAATGTTTATATGACTTTGCTCAAGACCGAGAAGAGATGAACTTCTCGTTGTTTAGGATAAATGTACATAAATAAACATTTTCCTTTCTTTGGAGACCGAGTCTTAAGCTGACATTTACTTAGAAGTCGTAGAGAAAAAGTGAAAGGACATGTTTTGAAAGCATTTAAAACTCTCGCTCGAACTTCATTTATTCACCCGTGTTAATATTAATCAACATTTCTAGGTGCGCAAATGTTATCGATTGTCGAGAGACATGTCGGAGAAGAATATTTTTGGTATTTTTGAAAAAAATTTGATTTTATATTTTGCTTTTATAGATTTTATATTTTTGTATTTTCTTTTTCTTGGTTTTATATTTTTGTATTTTCTTTTTCTTAAATATTTATAAATCAAAATAAAGAGAAAGATAAAAAAATATTTACAAGTTGAAGTTTCCATCAGCAGTGATAGTTGTTGCTAGAGTTGAAGTAGATGAAGTTGGATCTTGTCGTTATTGACGTTTATCGGATGCATCAGCAGTAGTAACAGCGGAAGACTTTGGAACAACTTGATTTTCTCCATTTGAATAATTTGTCGAACAAATGACCGAATAGACTTTCCAACTCTATCATTGACGTCATGACTATCATATCTACTGAAGTGAAAACAAGAAGATTTCTCTTCCTTTTAAGGTAAAGCGCACTGAAGCGTACACTCTCCTTTTCTTTGAGGACCGGGTTATGTACTGAATTATACATAAGCCATTGCTGAAAGCTCATCAAATGTCACATTCATTGTCTCCATGATGTTCTTTGTCCTTCGGTTTATACTCGAAAAGCAGTGGAATTAGCAGAGTATCAAGCCAATTTTGATAACCTGTCATAGAGAAACTTGAATTTGGAAACCGTCTGCTGATCGGTTCCTGAGGGTTAGAAGTACATGCATTATCACCTTTAGGGCAATCAGATTGACACACAGATTCACTGGTTGCAATTATTTTTCCTTTAAGATCAAACATTCTTCCAGTTGGTGACCACCTAAGGCAAGATCTAGGTTTGCTAGGTGAAGCAAGACTTTCTTTGGACCCTACTTTTTTAGGTTTCCAGACTCTTGGCTTATGTTTCTTTTGATTTGCACTTTTTGAAACATTAGCACTTTGGTTTTTCTTTGTATATTTCATGCCATTCACATACTGAAGCACACATTCATCATGATTAGCGGTAATTAGACATTGCTTACATGCAGCACAAATAACCTTAGATTTTTTATTTCAAATTGCAAGCTTAATGTTATTACATTCAGATGACGTATGGTCCGGATAGTTAGAAGACTGTAAACTCCTATGGTTTTCTTCTATTTTTCTCTAACTTATTCGAGAGGCAACTACTCTTAGACTTAAAAGGGACCTTTTCACTCTGAGGATTGTTCCTAGGCTGCGGTCTTCTGGTCCTAGTAGTGCTTTTAACGTCTTTAGGAGAGAAACCATTTGTTTTGGAATTTACATCGTTCTTAGTGATGACATGAGGTTGTGAAACAGTGATTGGTTTTGTCCTAACGCTTGCTTTTACATGTTTGTTAGGCATAAAGTTGTCTACCCTAGAAGCTTTAAAAGGATTAATCCTAAAGATTCCTGGAGCAATCACTCTTTCATTGTTCACAACAGTTGAATCTTGAGAGGAAGGTGCCGAGTTTGAAGTGATTGGTTTTGACAAAGCATTTGACTTACCAACCTTGGGAATAACCATAGATTTAGGGAAAGGAGTTACAGAATACAATTTTGGTTCAAAAGAAGAAGGTGGTTTTCCTAAGATTGATTGCTTTGAAAACTGAGTATTCACACTCGTACCTTTGTTGGTGTGCTTTTGTTCAGAAACCTTATCAAATAACTGAGCTCTCAACTTAGCATTTTCATAGATCGTGTCATGTAATTTATCTTGCAAAGAGTCAATTATAGCTTTGGTTTGAGCCCGTGTCACTTTTATAGAGTCAAACAGGTTCTTGTATGTGGTCTTAAGATGAGTATTTTCTTTAGCATAATTCAAAACCTGAAACTCTAATTCTACATTCTCATTCTCTAGTTTCTGAGACAAAGGATCAAGGGTATTTGATACATATGGAGTATCCTTACTTTTACCCTTTTGATCTCCCAACTGATCTTTTAACCGTTCGATCTTTTGTTGCATGTCATTATAAGCTTTATCGTATGAAATTTTGTCATATTTGCATTCTTCACACTTTTTGTAGCAATCATTCCAAAGTTTAGCATATTCATTCTCCTTTTTAATGATACAATTTTCAAATCGTTCTTTCGTACGTTCAAGCTCAGTTTGGAGATTTGATGAATCTACAACAGATGGATTTTGCACAATAGACATAATATCTTGACTGACAACTGCTCTCAAGAGACGCTCAATTTCCAATTCCAATGCATTGTGCTTAGCAAGAGATTCATCAGCTTCTTTTGCAAGAGATTTAAAGTCTCGAACAAATTTGGCTGCTTCTTTCAAAAATTGTATTTCAAAATTTTGCACTCTAGCATCAACTTGGTTAACGATAGGGAAAATTTCATCTTTTACAATTTTGTGAATCTCTTGGTGTGCAAAAGACGACCAATTGTGAATATCCAAAGTCATTTTTTGTTTGACAACACGTTGAAGAGTCACAATGGTGCTTTTTACCTCATTTAGAAATTTTCGTGCAACACTTGGTGTAGTATCATCTGAAAATTCTTCATTTGGTATTGAAAATGATTTAGAAACATTGGCCGTTTTGGAAGTATTTGGAAAATGTAACTCTTCACGTGACTTGGCCGTTTGAGAAACAAAAACCCCCGAAAGATGATTAATCTTAGTATAATTTTCCGGTTTTATTTCTTTGTTCAATTGTTTCATTTTTAGACGACTCTCTTGAGCAAGTTGCAGTGTCTCTTCCGAATCATACACAGCAGGAGGATCATGCTTTTCTAATAACACTTTGCCATTATACAAACTCTGTTGTTTCTGCTGAGCTTGCTTGAGATAAAAAGGATTTTGATAACCCAAAGCCATTTTCTGTTTGGTGTGGTAAAACGAGACTGGCTTAGGTGAAAGCATGTGCATCGTTTGAATCGATTGACCCGTTTAAACCAAAATATTATCTAATTCCTTTATCTTATTCTCAAGTTAAATTTGTTTATCAAGAAGCTCGTCTTCATGTGTCTTGAAATCATTCTTCAACTTTTTCCTTTCTTCTTGAAGGAAGGAAATACTTGATTTTTCCTTTGAAAGCTGGTTATTTAGATTTGCAATTTCCTCATTCAAAGTTGTTATTTGTTTAGTAGAACTTAAATGGAGAGCATTTATCTTTTTAGTGAGACATTGTTCTTGATAAACAGACTTTTGATAACACCTTTCAAGTTTGTCTTATTTTTCCTGATTGATTTCAAAACATTTTTCTTGATCTTTATATCTAGCAAGCTTAGTGGTCAAATCAGCATTAGTTTCTCTTAACTTTTGATTGATCGAGTTGACTTTCTCAATTTCAATTGCTAAATTATTATATAATAAATCATATAAAGCACGTGTTTCCTCAGGAGTAGCAGGATGTTATTCTACTGTTCCTCGACTTTGTTCCACACTAGAAACCTCAGAAATAACATTATTATCATTCTGTGGTACTTGGTGTGGTTCAGGAATGGGCTCGAGTAGCTCAGTATATTGCTTTTATTGAGTAAACATATTGAATATATCATTATCATAATAATTTTCTGAATGATGTACCTCAACTGATTCATCTGAATCGTAGACGGGAGCTTTGTCAGTCTGAGTACCCGATGTCGATGCTTGCTGCAAATTATCTTTTAAAGTGCAGTTGGCATTTACTCTCTCAATCTCTTCACAAGCACCTGCATCAGCCATGAAATTAAATTCTTTTTGAGTGAGTTGGATCCTTGCTTCTTCCTTTTGAGCAATCTGCATATGTTTTTGAAGATAAACAACATCCTGTTTCCCTGGCTTTACTGTGCAGTTGCAGGCAAGATGGTCCTCTCCTTGACAATTGTAACACCTTATAGGATTACCATTGATACCATTACCATTACCCTCAGCCGGTGCTATTTTAACATTTCAAATCCCATACTGATTTGCGATTTCCGAAACAACACTAAGCCCATTCTGATTCCCAACATTCCGAGTACCCTGATTCTGAACTGCATTCTGCCCAACCAAATGTCCTACATTCTGCACTGCATTCTCTCTAAACTGGTTCCAAACATTATCATCAACCATTAGCATTTGTCTGTCTTGATCCATATTCATACCCGGTTGTGCAATCTGCATGTTGCTAGGGTTTGATGAACTTCTTTGGTTGTTGTTTGTTGGTGTGGTGTTGTTTAGCTAAAATGCCTTAGACATGAATTCAAGTGCCATGTCTAATGCAGTTGTGGGATTTAAGATATCTTCGGGATTTTCCATTGGATGTTGCAGGTAGTTCGTGTTGAATGAAGGTTGTGGGACAAAGTTGTTGTTGGGTTGTGGATGTTGTATGTAGGTAATATGTGATGATTGATCTGGGTGAAACATTGTCTAAGTGTTTGCCATTAATGCCAGAGGATCATGTGTGTTTGCAAATCGTTGTGCTCTAATAGCATTGATGTCTTGTTGAGTCGACATTGCAAAAGTGACGTGAAATGATATGCAAGGATCTTTAGTGGGTAAAGTGATTGTTGTTGTGGATTGAAACCAATTGACGTTCACGGGATTTTACAAATCTTAGATTTAAACTGAGAAAAGAATTGAATCTTTTGCGGGATTTTACAAAATTAAGAAGAAACCGTGAAACAATGATTAATTGTGGTTGAAATCGTTGTTGAAATTGAAGAACATGAGCTTTTGTTACCGATTAATGAGCTTAAAAAGACTAATGGTGAGCAAACGTTGAACTTTAGGTGGCTAACGGTTGAATTATAATCACTAAGGACTAACGGTGTAAGGTTAATTCAACAAAGAGGGTTTAATAATCAACTAAGGACTAACTTTGAATTTTACTTAAAGTTCAGGGGATGCATGTGACAACATGGGATTTTAATTTAATAAATAAAAAGAAGAGTTAATTACATGGTTCGTCCCTGTGGTTTAGGCCAAATCCCTAATTGAGTCTCTAACTTTTTTTTCTTGCTTCGCGTTGATCACCATAGCCTCCTAGTGATTGCACACCTTCAATTGCCTATAGCCAAATTCGTTAAGTCCGCCCGTTTATCTCACCTGTATACATCAGGGTATTTTGTCATTTCCATGTTTATAAGGATCTGTCAGGTCATTTTAATTCTAGAATACTCTTTTAACTAGAATACTTTTTATCCATAATATTTTTTTATAAAGAATTAAAAAAAATTCGTACTTTTAAAAATCTTAATTTTTTTAAAAAAATTATTTTTTTTGTACTTTTTAAAAAGTTAAAATTTACGTTGTTATTCGTTAAAAAAATTAAAAAATTTTCGTACTTTATAAAATCTTAATTTTTTAAAATAAATTTAAATCTTTTTTCGTGCTTTTTATATTTAAAAAAAATATTTTTTTACATTATTTTTCTTAAAAAAATTAATTTTTTTTTCAAAAATTTTAAAAATAAATTTCGTACTTTTTAAAAATCTTAATTTTTAAATTTTTTTCCTACTTTTAAATTTTAACATTTTTTTAAGTTAAGAGAAAATAAAAGAGTTAAAACGTCTTTACTTTTTACTTCAATTTTCTTTTACGTTTTTATTTTTTCTTAACTTTTAAAAAAATTCAATTTTTTTCTTAGAAAAAAAATTAAAAATTTATAAAGTACGAAAACAATTTTTTTTTAAATTAAGATTTTAAAACTTTTTGTACAAATAAATTAATTTTTTACGAAAAATAACGTAAAAAATATTTTTTTAGATATAAAAAGCACGAAAGCAGATTTAATTTTTTTTTAAAAGTTTAAGGATTTTACAAAGCACAAATTTTAAAAAAAAATTGTATAAAAAAATACTATGGTTAAAAAGTATTCTAGTTATAAAATTACATGGTCAGTCCCTATAAAACATGGAAAGACAGAAATACCCTTTAGGATATGTGAGATAACGGGCAGACTTAACTGAATTGGGCTATAGGGGTGGATGGTGTGCAATAGTTTGGAGATAGGGATCAACGAAGCAAGAAAAAAAAGATAGGGACTCAATTAGGGATTTGGCCTAAACCACAGGGACGAACCATGTAATTAACTCTAAAAAGAATTACACACGTTTCCCTCCTTTTTATCACCACCTTCGTTTGAAAGTTAGTTTAAGGTAACGAGTAAACTTTTGATCTTTTGAACTCGTTCGGTTATCGTCGGTGAAATGCGAATATACCACGTTGATCGAAAAAGTATGACGATCACAATGGTATAGGTTAGAAGTCCCGTAGTTAACCGTCACTTGAAACCGAAAAACCGAAAATTACTTAAAACGTATAGATTTTGCCCTTGATTGAGTGGTAGACCGATTCCCTAATCCTTGTGAATAGATCGGTTGCTTAAGAATGGACTAGATCGGTTCTTTAGATCAGTTTTCAAAGACTTTGGATTAGATCGGTCCTCAACGGTTTTGACTAGATCGGTCCTTAAGGAAAACGACTAGATCGGTTCCTATAAGAACATGACTAGATCGGTTCCTTAAAGGAACATGACTAGTTCGGGTCTTTAGCTAGTTCGGTTGATGAAGAATTGCTAGTTCGGTGTCCTTCACAATAAACCAAAAACGTACAAGTCCTTGAGTTTGTCTTGTTGAGAAACCAACAAAAAACACCAACGTCCTTGCTCCTTAAAACTTGGATCTATGACACCTTCTTGTCTCAACCGTGTGGACCACAAGAGGGTAAGCTAACTCAAGCTTGAATAAGCTTCTAAAATAAGCTAGTAAATAAGCTCAAATAAGCTCGAAAATTAAGTAGTGTAACTCGAAGAAATAAGCTATGAAGAATAGAACCACAAAAACAAAATAAGCTCTAAAAAGTAATAAGCCACAACGAAAAAAAAGATTAAGGATAAGGTTCGTAAAAAGCTCACATATCACCACAAATAAGCCATGCTAAACCAAAACAAACAAAACTTAGACTACTTTTCTTGATACCAAAACAAACAAAAAAACGTAACAAACTAAACCAAAACGCACCTCTACTGTTTGAGATTAAAAAAAAATTAGACTACTTTTCTTGATACCACAGAACGCACCCTTTATTGGTTGATAAGCCCAAAATGAGTTGTAATAAACCCAAGTAAAATGAAACGAATATGAAATGGAATGTAATAATGAAACAGTAGAAATCTAAAACCAAGAGAAACGTGAGAATAAGCCCAAAATAAGTCGAATGAATAAGCTCAAAATAAGTTACCACAAACAAATCACTAAACCCAACCTTGGCTCTTCATACCACATGTAGGATGATATCATTTCATCACCAAAAACACAAAATAAAAAAAAGGTTTTGGAAAGAGAAAGAACTAGAGAGAGAGAAGTAAAAGAGAAAATTGGTTACTTGCACTAGAAAGAAATGAGAAGCAACACTCTCTCCACACTTGGAGAAGGCTTTATATAGTACAAGGAGATAAAACCCTAGATGGTTTGTTTGGACTTTATGTTGGGCCGGTCTTAATACAAATGGGCTTAAGCCCGTCACCTAGGCCCAATTAGCTTAAATGAATTCTCGTAAACTATGTTTTTCTTATCTAAGGCTCGGGAATAATAATGACCATCACTTTACTAAAAACACGGCTAACATTTTCAATTGAATGTCTTGAACAATCTTGTTAGTACTTGAAACCTTAATGATAAACACGCGAGCATTTCTTTCTTTCCATTTGAAATAACCGATAGACCAAATGACCGCTTGCCAAATACGAGAGACGTAGCTAGGGACATTAACGTTTCCATTTAATGAAAAGAATTCATCAATAGAGAAAGCATTAACAATCCCCAACTTCCACCACTTAAAAATCTTATCCCAAACACTCATAGCTAAATCACATGTGATCAAACTATGAACACATGTTTCCACAATATTACTACAACTTGGACATAAAACCGAGTCTAAATCCACACCTCTTCTATCTAGCTCCTCACGAACCGGAAGTCTTCCTCTTAGAGCTCTCCACACGAATATGAAAATTTTCTTAGGGACCAACTTGTTCCAAAGCGTTTCTTGACCACCACTTTCTGAAGGCAAAATCTTCTCCTCGATGATACTTGACAATTCTTTCACCTTGAAATCACCGTCTCCACCAAGTGCCCACCTCCAACGATCCATACAATTATTAGAAATAACAACATGTTGCAAAACGCCTAGAAAATCCTCACCCCTAACACTTCTAACCCATTCCCATTCCCACACCCAACGATTATTCACCCAACCCCCTCTTTATATCACACTAATGTCCTTTCGTCTATCTAAATGATAAAGCCTAGAAAATCTATCACAAAGTCTTTGATTATCTACTCAACGATCTACCCAAAATCTAATATCCCTCCCATCCCCTAACACCCCGACACAAGAAGAAGAAAACTTTATTCCCATCCCATCAATCTCCTCACCAATCTTCACGATATCACTCCAAACCTCATCCCCCTCCCAAATCCTTCACGTCATCCAACCCCCCATTAGACCCATGGATACTTTTAATTATCCTCAGGACCGGATATTAACCTGTGCGGGCTGCCCAACTGCACAGGGCCCAATAATTTTACGAGGCTCAAATTTTAGAAAAAGCCCATGTATTAATAAGAGTACTACCTTTTAACAAGTAAAAGGCCCACCAATTGTAGCTTCATAATAACCATTTAGCTATTATAAAGATGTAGAAGCGTCAAAATTTACTAATGTCACCGATGTAGGACTTGACTAGTGATACTTAATTTCTCTTACATCATTGTTGCATACTTATATAGAATAATATCAATTTTTTAATTTTATATAGTTTCAAACAAAAATATGTAGCCCCAAAGTGTGTTTCCAAGCTACGATCACTTACATAATAAGTTTAATACAGAAAGTGTAAGGAGATTTTTTTTAATAAGCAGTTAAAATTTTATTTTTAAAGGGCCTTATTTATAATCTTAGCACAGGGCCTCCGAAATCCACGGGACACCCCTCCTTCCTAAATCTCCAACACCATTTACGAAACAATGCCAAATTTTTCGCCCTTAAAGACCCAACATTAAGCCCCTTCCCCAAACGGACATAAAATGGAACCCCATTTGACCCATGAATGTTTTTTCCCTTCACCCCCCCCCCCTTCGCCCCAAAAAAGTTTTTTCTAATTCTCTTAAAGTTTTTTATAACACTCAAAGGAACACAAAACATCGAGAAATAATACAAAGGCAAGCTACCAAGGACCGATTTAACCAAAGTTAGACACCCCCCAAACGACATCGTTTTAGCTTTCCAATCACCCAATCTTTTTTTAAATTTACCCGCCACAGGATTCCAAGCATTCACACGCCTCATATTCTCCCTATTTGGTAACCCCAAGTAAGTAACATAAAATCCGCAATGTCACATCCCATCCACCTAGCCATATCCATCAATTCACCCTCATTCATTCCTATACCATATAACTTACTTTTGTTATAGTTTACCCTTAGACCTGAAACTTCCCAAAACATTTAAGGATACACATAAGAGATTTGGCGTTCTATTTATTTCATTCCCCAAAAGAATAGTATAATCCGCATATTGAAGATGAGACACCGTAATGTTGTTCTCCCCAATCGCCACACCTCTAAATATACCCTTTTCAACCGTTTCATTCGCAATCGCATTTAGCCCATCCGCCGCCAAAATAAAAAAGAATGGAGATAAAGGGTCACCTTGTCTAACCCTCCTTTCTAGCCTAAATTCCTCCGATGGGGAGACATTAACAAGGATTAACAAAAAGGAGGACCTAAGACACGAATCCAGCCATTTACACCATTTATTCTCGAACCCTATTTTCTTCATGATATCTAATAAAAATCTTCAATTAATGCTATCGTACGCTTTCTCAAACTCTTTAAAATTAAACTTCTTACTTTCTTTTTCTTTAAGAATTCTAACGTCTCATTTGCTATTAAAACCCCATCAAGAATATATCTCCCTTTTATAAACGTGTTTTGTTCCTCCCCCACCACAATCTCCACCACGCGTTTAACTCTTTCCAATAGCATTTTTGCAATAATTTTATAATAGCACTCGATGAGACTTATCGGACGAAAGTCGCCAAGCCCGATGAGATCCTCCACCTTAGAAATAATAGTGACAAAAGAGGCATTACACCCCTTCGATATTTCCATATTTTGCCAAAACCACTCAATCGCCCTTAAAAGCTCCGGTTTAATGATCTATGAAACTTTCCGAATGAACTTGAAATTAAAACCATTGTGCCCCGGGGATTTATCCCACCGCATCCCCGAACCGCATCCCACACCTCTTTCTCATCAAAGGAATTCTCCAATAATCTCATGTCCTTACTAGATATTTTCTCAATCCTATTACTACAAAAAATCAATCGGGTAACCACTCCTTCAGAAAATAATTTATTGTTATGCCTAGCCATCTCCTCTTTGATTACTTTCGGGTCTTCACACCATATCCCGTCAACCATAATCCGTCTTATATTACATTTATTGTTCCTTCGCTTCACGAAAGAATGATTTTTTTGAATTTTCATCGCCTTCCGCATCCCACCTAATTCTAGATTTTTGTCGTAACATATTGCAATAATCCTTCTCCGCGTCATCCCACCTCTTCCTCGCCTCTAGCCAAGTACTCCTCTCTTTATCATTAAGAATTCTCTTTTCCGCTTCCATTTCTTATCCTATAGATTTGTTTTTTCCAAGCCACCTCCACAACATGAAAGAAATAGAGTTCCTCCATCCATTCGTTGAAAACGAGGAAGGGCTTTAGGGCCAAAACTGAGATCCATATCTTTTAAGACAATCGAGAATGATCCGATAGTTTCCTATCTGACGCTACGACCAAAAGATTACCTCACAGATTATTGAACTCATCATTCAACAAAAACCGATCCAACTTACTAAACATCAACCCATCGTCACTAACTCTCGTCAATCTCCCTCCCCCCACATTGGAATCTCGACTAACCTCCTTTGATTAATAGAATCATTAAACTCATTTCTTTCCTTGACGTTAACCTATGAGTTAATTCTATCTTCAATACCTTTAACCACGTTTAGATCCCCGAATATACACCACGCACCATTCCACTTATCCATCAACCCTGATAATTTTTTCCATAACGACGTTTTCTGCTTACTAACGTGCAACCCATAAATACAAACCAAATATACCTCCTCCCCTTTCCATTTCTAAGAACCCTTAACCGCTATAAATCTTTCGTCTCCTACTGCCTCGTTACAAATGAAAATCCTAGAGTCACAATTCAAAAGAGTACCCACTGATTTACCGATTGTGGGCAATTGGGAATTACCGTATCCTTTGATACCCCAAATGTCCTCAATCCAAACATCATCAATAAACCCGCTTTTTGTTTCTTGAAGACCAATCACGTCTGGTAGTTCGTTTCTAATAATATTTTTAACCCACCTTTTTTTCCACTATCCCCTATACCCCTCACATTAATAGAAATCAACTTAATTTAATTTAAAAATGACTAAAAATGAAAACGAGAACAATACCATACTATTGTGTCTGTAGGGCCTCAACCCCCTTTACTCTGCTAACTTCTCGAGCCTATACCCCCTCCTTCTACTCATCTTCGGCTAGAATCCACAACACCCCGATCAGCTCCCCAATCTCCTTTACCTGCTCCATCTTCACAATACATTTACTACTCACCGCTTCTCCCTCATTAGCACCCCTAAAATGGAACACTCTGTTGCCATCTCTTACTTGTACACATCTGAGATTCCATTCTTGTTAACCCCAAGGCACCCTTCCCTTATTTTTCTCGCCACTTCTGTAGCTCTGTTTATGCTCCTCCCATCTATCTTTTTTTACCCCTGAATCCTCCCCGGTCGTTTTCCCTTGATTAAATTCCATCGCCTCCTCACTTTCAAAATTCATTCCCCCATTTGGCTTTCTCTTTTTCTTCAATCGAAACCCATAACTTCCCACAGAGCTTAAGGGTGAAACCTCTCTTTTTCCCATATTTCTTCTTACACTCTCTAATTTACTATATTCATTGTCTCCTTTTCCTTTTACTTCTTCCTTATTTGTATCACGTTTCTTATTTGTATCACCTGTTTTTTTAGCTTCTTTTCTTTGGTTAGGCGATCCATTAAACTGTTCCATATCCACCTTGTTCTCATGGGCCTTAGACAAAATCCTAACTAGCCCATTGTCCCTTTCACCCCCTTAATGGGCCCAAGGTTCTCCATTGGCCCACTAAGCATATCCTTTCCTACAACAGGCCCGCTATGCTCTTTTATACTATGTTGGGAATTAAGCTCATTAGACTTAGTACTGACAAGTCAAAGTGTTAATACTGCTTAAGTCACAACTGGCAGTATAAACCAGTTAGTACTGCTAAAAGAATGTTAATACCGCTAGTAATAAGTTAGTACTGCTAGTACTAACTTAACACTGCTGAGGGGATTTATACTGCTGATAAAGATTAAAGACTGCATGAAGATAAAGACGTGTGAAGAGATGTAAAGACGTGTTAAAAGATATGTATTAGTTATCTTGTGTATATTCTATATATTTAGAAAGATATGCATATAAGCTTAATGTTTTAGAAGATTCATAGTTATCTTGTAAAGGACTCCTTGGTGTATAAAAGGAGATCCTAGGTTTTGGCATTAGTATCACATCATATTAGTCTTTCATAGTATCCATAGCTTCAAGGTTGTAAACCCTAACACTATCAAAGAGTGTTCGTATTAATATATTGAAGCTTATTGTTTTGATTATATTTTCTGTTTGTCAAACATACATTGTTGTTATTCTTCTTAATGGTATAAACTAGATTCTACATAGTTTATATCATATACACAAAGTTTCATTCTTAGTACCATTGGATTTATCCAAGGATACTAAACCTTACATCAAGCTAAGGAGTTAAAGATCTATTCATTGGGATCAACAAGTGGTATCAGAGCTTGTTGTGAAGCTTTGAATAAGAAGAAACCAACAAAACATACAAGATCTAATTCTCAGTGATAAGATAGAGGCAAGAACTAATTCTACAACTCTGATTGCAAAACTCCCTATCCTCAACCCAAGGGATTATGATCTCTGGTTAATAAGGATAGAACAATACTTTCTCATGACTGATTACTCCCTCTGGGAAGTAATTAAAAATGGTAACAAAGTGCTAAAGAGAACTGTTGGAGAAACTGAGCAGGAATATGAACCTACTACTGCAGAAGAAAAGCAGGACAGAAGGAACGAGATGAAAGCTAGAGGAACTCTGTTGATGGCACTCCCAAATAAGGATCAACTGAAGTTCCATTCATATAAAGATGCAAAATTGCTCATGGAAGCCATTGAGAAGAGGTATGGAGGAAACAAGGAATCTAAGAAAGTTCAAAGAACTCTACTCAAGCAACAATAAGAACTTTGCAGTATCAAGCTCAGAGACAATGGATCAAACTTTTGATAGGTTGCAAAAACTTATCACTCAGTTGGAGATTCAAGGTGAAATTATTACACAAGAGGACATGAACTTAAAACTGTTGAGAAGTCTTCCATCTGAATGGAAGACTCATGCTTTGATCTGGAGGAACAAACAAGAAATAGAGACCATCAATTTGGATGAATTATACAACAACTTGAGGATATATGAACCTAAAATCTTAGGATCATCAAGTACAAGTCAAAATCCACAAAATGTGGCTTTTGTGTCCTCCAACAGCACTAATAGCAATAGCATCACAAATGAAGCAGATAACACTGCTTATGGAGTTAGTGTTGCTCATACTCAAAGTAATCCTACATCTGGAGACAACCTTAGTAATGCTGTGATTTGTGCTTTCCTAGCTAGTCAGCTTAATTCTCCTTAAATGTCACGAGAGGATCTAGAACAAATTAATCCTGATGACCTAGAAGAAATGGATTTACAATGGGAAATGGCCATGCTGACTATTAGAGCTAGGAGATTCATCAAGAGGACAGGCAGGCAGTTGGATGTAAATGGTCAAAGAGTTAGATTTGACAGATCAAAAGCGGAGTGCTACAATTATCATAAATATGGTCACTTTGCAAGAGAATGCAAAGCTCTTAGAAATTAGGAAAACATAGGAAGAGAGATTAATAGAAGAACCATGACAGTAGAAACTCCCACTGAAAATGCATTGGTTGCTCAAGATGAAATTGGAGGGTATGATTGGAGCTACCAAGCTGAGGAAGAGCATCCTACAAACTTTGCATTGATGGCACATACATCTTCACGAAGTTCTTTCAATTCAGATTCAGAGGTAGATTCTTGTTCTAAATCATGTGTAACAGCTTATGCTACTCACAAAGAACAATATGATAGTTTGTCTTCTGATTACAGAAAGTCTCAATTTAATTTAGTATCTTATAAAGCAGGTTTAAAATCAGTAGAAACTAGACTAGCTCACTATAAGAAAAATGAGGATGTGTTTGAAGAAAGCATTAATATTTTAAAACTTGAAGTCAAACTAAGAGACACTGCTTTAGTTGAAAACAAAAAGAAATTGGAAAAAAAAGAGAGATGAGTTAAAACTAACATTAGAGAAGTTTCAAAATTCATATAAATCTTTGAATTATTTGCTGGAAAGTCAAGTCATTGAGAAGTTTAAAACTGGACTAGGTTATAATGCATCTTCTTCTACTGCAGCTTCTCCTGCCATAGAAAGCTTTGTGAATTCATCTGAGATGTTAGAAAATCAGGAGAATAATAAGTCCAAATCTGATAAGGGATATCATGCAGTTCCCTCACTATTTATAGGGAATTTCATGCCTCGCAAACCTGATCTAATGTATTGGATGAAATAGTTGAAAGTGAGAATTTGGATGTTACTACTGTTGTTACACCTAGTAATGTAAAGACAGTTGAGTCAAATCTTGAGTCTGCTGGTGTAAAAAATAATGGTGATGCAGTATAACCTAAAACTGTTAGGAAGAACAGCTTTAGACCTCCAGTCATTGAGGATTGGAATTCTGATGATGAAAGTGAGGTAGAAATTATACCTAAAGATAAAACTGTTAGTTCTAGCACTGAAAAGATAAAACTTGTTAAGACTGCTAGGGAAACAGTAGAGAAGATAGAAACATCTAAACAAAACAAACACTATCCTAGAGGGAACCAAAGAAACTGGAACAATCTAATGTCCCAAAGACTAGGAAGTGACTTTAAAATGATTAATAAAGCTTGTTTTGTTTGTGGTAGTTTTAAGCATCTTCATTATGTGTGTGATAAAAAGGTTATAAGACTAGTGTGGAACAACTCAAGAAGGGTGAATCACAAGAATTTTGCTAATAAAATAACTCACCCTCACCCTAATAGAAGATTTGTTCCACAAACAATATTAACCATGTCTGGAAAAATTAATACCGCTGGTGCAAGTGTTAATACTGCTGGTGTAAGTGTTAATACTGCTGTCAGACCAGTTAATATTGTTGGCTCAAAACCAACTGTGAATCATCCAAGATCAATATCAAATACTTACAAAAAGGGATATTCAGAAGTCACAAGGCTATTTAACACAAACAAGAACAATATTTTCAATAAAATAGTTAATACTGTCAGGGAAAAAGATACTATTGCTAGGTATAGAGCAGTAGTAAGTAAAAACAAGGGAAAAGGGGCTAATGCTGTTAAGGCCTCAGCATGCTGGGTTTGGAAAGCCAAAAACAGTAGTGCATCAAATATTTTTATATTGATGCACGAGGCATATCCAATTCTATAATGGTTTGGATCCCCAAAAGAGCATAATTCTCTTATTTTATGTGCAGGGCAACCCACAACAGAAGGAGTACAAGGAAAAAGGAGTTATTGACAGTGGTTTCTCAAGGCACATGACTAGAAACAAATGCTATCTTACTAAGTATATAGATTATGATGGTGGATTTGTTTCCTTTGGAGATGGTAAAGGTAGAATTTTTGGAAAAGGTAAAATCAAAACAAGAACATTAGATTTTGAAAATGTGTACTTTTGTAAGGAGCTTAAGTATAACCTGTTTAGTATGTCACAAATATGTAACAAAAAGAATAATGTTCTTTTTACTGACACTGAATGTCTTGTCTTATCTTCTGACTTTAAGCTACTTGATGAAAGTCAGGTTTTGCTGAGAGTTCCAAGAAAGGATAACATTTACAGTGTTGACCTAAAGAGTGTTGTTCCCACTAAAGGTTTAACTTGCCTCTTTGCTAAGGCCACAATTGATGAATCCAATTTATGGCATAGGAGGCTTGGTCACACAAACTTTAAAAACATGAACAAACTTGTGAACTCAATCAGCAAACCCTTACATATGCTTCATATGGATCTATTTGGTCCTACAAATGTTAAGAGTTTAATGAAAAAGTCTTATTGCCTAGTTGTCACTGATGACTTTAGTAGATTTTCTTGGGTATTCTTTTTGGCCACTAAGGATGAGACTAGTGGGATATTAAAGACCTTCATAACAGAAATAGAAAATCAACTAGACCATAAAGTAAAAGTTATCAGATGTGATAATGGAACTGAGTTCAAAAATAGTGTAATGAATCAGTTCTGTGAAATGAAGGGGATTAAGAGGGAATTCAGTGTTGCTAGGACTCCTCAGCAGAATGGTGTTGCTGAGAGGAGGAATAGAACACTGATAGAGGGTGCAAGAACTTTGTTAGTTGACTCTAAGTTACCAACCACCTTTTAGGCTGAAGCAGTTAATACTGCTTGCTATGTGCTAAATAGGGTCTTAGTCATTAAGCCTCATAACAAGACACCTTATGAACTTATTCATAGAAGAACACTATTGATAGACTTCATGAAACCTTTTAGGTGTCCTGTTACCATCTTAAATACCAGGGATCAACTAGGCAAGTTTGATGGAAAAGCTTATGAGGGATTTTTTGTTGGGTACTCTATGGTTAGCAAAGCAATGAGAATATTTAACAAGAGGACCGGGATAGTTGAAGAGACATTAAACATTAGATTTCTTGAAAATGCACCTAATGTGACAGGAAATGGACCGTACTGGATTTTTGATGTTGATTCTTTGTCAAAATCTATGAACTATGTGCCAGTTATTGCAAAAAATCAAACTAATGGTATTGCAGGGAAAAGAGATAACATTGTTGTAGGTCAAGCTGAAAAGAAGATAGAACCTGAACAAGAGTACATCTTAATACCTATCTGCACAACTGATCCATTAATCTCTTAAGATCCTAAGGTCAGTGAAGAAGATGCTGAAGAGAAGACTACTGAAATGGATGAAAGTGGAGCTTCAGATAAAAATAGGGAGAATGATCAAGCCACAAGAAGTGATTTTGAAAGGCTACTTCAACAAGAAAAGCAGACAGTACATACTAACAGTACTAATAGTATTAATACTATTAGTACACCTGTTAGTACTGCTAGACCATCTTGTACTGATGATGATCTATCATCACCAGTTAATGCTGCTGAAGCTTCTAATGCATTTGAGGAACATCTATTTGAACAATTTTCTCCTTTCAAAAATGCATTTACACTTCCACCTGTTTCAAATGTGACTCCAATGAATGATACTGTAATTTTTAGTAATGCTTATAATGATGAAGATGTGGGTGCAGAGGCTGACCTAAACAACTTGGAAACAACCATGAATGTCAGTCCTATTCCCACAACCAGAATTGACAAGAATCATCCTAAAGACTAGATCATTGGAGACTTAAATTCAGCCATTCAAACAAGGAAAATGACCAAGATTTCTGATGAACATGCTATGGTGTGGTACATTAATAAGCAGAGGAGAACAAATCATAAAGATTATCAAAACTGCTTATTTGCCTATTTTCTCTCTCAAAAAGAACCCAAAAAGGTGATTCAAGCTTTGGAAGATCCAAGCTGGGTAGAGGCAATGCAAGAGGAGCTTCTGCAATTTAAACTTCAAAAGATTTGGACTCTAGTGGATTTACCTAATGGCAAGAGGGCCATTGGAATCAAATGGGTCTTTAGAAACAAGAAATATGAGATAGGAATTGTAGTGAGAAACAAGGAAAGACTGGTTGCACAAGGTTATACCCAAGAAGAAGGAATTGATTATGATGAGGTTTTTGCTCCTGTTGCTAGAATAGAAGCAATCAGGTTATTTTTAGCCTATGCATCATTTATGGGGTTTATTGTGTACCAGATGGATGTGAAAAGTGCCTTCTTATATGGTACTATTGAAGAGGAGGTATATGTTTGCCAACCTCCTGGTTTTAAAGATCCATATTTTCTTGATAAAGTGTATAAGGTAGAAAAAGCTTTATATGGTCTACACCAAGCTCCTAGAACCTGGTATGAGACCTTGTCTACCTACTTAATTGAAAATGGATTTAGAAGATGCACTATTGATAAGACTTTGTTCATCAAGAAGGACAAAGGTGATATCTTGTTAGTACAAGTGTATGTTGATGATATCATCTTTGGATCCACAAAGAAGTCTTTATGTGATGAGTTTGAAGGGTTGATGCACAAGAGATTCCAGATGAGTTCTATGGGGGAACTCACTTTCTTCTTAGGGTTACAAGTACAATAGAAGAAGGATGGAATCTTCATTAGCCAAGACAAATATGTGGCTGACATATTGAATAAGTTTAATTTTGCCACTGTAAAGACAACAAGCACTCCTATAGAACCTAATAAGGCATTGGTCAAGGATGAAGAAGCCGACAATGTGGATGTTCATTTATACAGATCAATGAATGGATCATTGATGTACTTAACAACTTCTAGGCCTAACATAATGTTTGCTGTGTGTGCTTGTGCAAGGTTCCAAGTTACACCTAAAACCTTACATCTTCATGCTGTGAAGAGGATCTTTAGATACTTGAACGGTCAACCTAATTTGGGCCTTTGGTATCCTAAAGATTCACCATTTGACTTGGAAGCTTTTTCAGATAGTGATTATGCTGGTGCTAGCCTTGATAGGAAATCCACAACAGGAGGTTGTCAATTTCTTAGTAAGAGGTTGATTTTATGGCAATGTAAGAAGCAGACTATAGTTGCAAATTCTACTACTGAAGCAGAGTATGTTGCTGTTGCTCATTGCTATGGACAGGTGCTATGGATTCAAAATCAAATGCTTGATTATGGGTTCAACTTCATGAACACCATGATTTATATTGATAATGAAAGCAACATTTGCATTGTGAAGAATCCAGTGTTTCACTCTAAAACCAATCATATAGAGATAAGGCATCACTTCATCAGAGATTCTTATGAGAAGAAGTTGATTTAAGTGATCAAGATTCACACAGACTACAATGTTGCAGATCTTCTCACAAAGGCATTTGATGTTAGCAGGTTCAACTTTCTAATTGCTAGCATTGGATTACTTAATCTCTAAAGATGTGCTTGTCTTAGAAATGTATTTGGAAGTAAAACTGGTAGTTGTAAGATTAATGCTGCTAGGCAGGTTTTAGTACTGCTAGGCAAAACATTAGTACTGCTAAGTATAATTAGTACTGCTAGTTATACTTAAGACTGCTAGTTAAAAACTATTAGTCATAATTAAAACTGTTAAACAAGATCTACTTTGGATTGTGTATTCTTGGTTTTGGACTAACATTTGCAGGCTAAGCATATTGAGTACCTGGTATTGAATTGAGGGGAGGACATGCAACATCAAATAAAGGTGTGTGATAAGTCAAACACCTAGGAAATTTAAAAGAGGTCGGGACACCAAGATACCTCAGTCTAGTGGTCCCCCTGAAAAGGTTGATGATGAGGCTGTCCATAAGGAGTTGGGTGACAGAATGGAAAGGGCTGCCACTACTGCTTCTAGCTTAGAAGCAGAGCAGGACAGTGGTAACATCAATAGGACCCAATCCATGGCAACACTTAATGAGCCAAGTCCTTAGGGAACTGGTTCAGGTAGTGGTCCCAGGTGCCAAGATACCATATTGGGGGGGTGTAGATGCTCAAACTAGGTTTGAGACTACATCTAAATAGTCCAATGATCTACCTCTCTTAAGAGTTCACACTTGGAAGTAGAGAGGATAAAATGCAACTAATGGAATTAATGGCACATTGTACAACAATTGTTCTACATGGTAAGCTTAGTAAGATAGAGAGATTTGTGATATAAAAACAGAAAGAGTGATTTGGTGAGCCAAAAGAAATGAGAGATTCAGTGAGCTTAAAAATAGAAAGAGAGATGTGAGTATGAAAAACAGTCAGAGAGTTTTAGTGAGAAAAAGAAATAAGAGAAATTGTGAGATGAAAAACAGAAAGAGAGCTTGTGAGAATCTAAATTTATGATGGAAATGCTTGTTGGAACAACATTGGTGTTTATACTGCTAGGCATAAATTAATATGACTGAATTTTATGTTAGTATAACTAGGCATATCTTAATACTACTAGGTAAAGTTAATACGGTTGGGCTTAAAGTTAGTATTGTTAGGCTAAAATTAGTATTGGTGGGTTAGTACTGTTTGAGGTATAACAGAATTTTCTTAATTAATTAATAGCCGTTGAGATATTTCCGCCAACAACTTGCTTATAGGGGTCTATGATTTGGAAAATTCTTGATATTTCTTTCTCTTATAAGGTTTCTTTGAGAAAAAGATTCAATTTTATTAAGTCGGTCAAATCAAAACCCTAGTGTCTCTACATATTTCAATTAACTTTACCATCTCTCATATATTCTCATCAACGAACATAAACATAACCTTAATCATAATTCATCAATATGGCTATTTGGAGTTCTGTGATACCCAAAACATGGTTCGCTTACTTACTCAAACAGAAGGAAGTCGAAGATTTTCAAATGATCGTAGATTTCTCAACACAGTACTAAAGTTTGCTCTCACTGAAAATCCTACTATCTATACTTCACTCATTCAACAGTTTTGGCAAACTGCTTCTACAAGCACACTTGAAGATGGAGAAGTGGAAATAACTGCAACCATAGATGGCCAACTCAAGACTATTACTGAAGCATCTCTTAGAAGACATCTCAAGTTAGAAGATGCTGATGGTAATAGTTTACTACCTAATACTAAATTTTTTTAGCAGCTTGCTCTTATGGGGTATGCTTATAATTCTGACAAGTTGACCATCCAAAAGTGTCACTTTTCCCTCAATGGGGATTCTTTTACATACTAATTTAATTGTTTAAGCGTCTAGAAGACTGCTTGGGAGCAGTGAGTAGAACACATAAGCAATGTATCATTTTGCCTGGCCACAAACAGGACTTTCAACTTTTCTAAAATGATTTTTGAGGGCATGGTAAAAAATTTGGACAGTAGGTCTAAATTCTTGATGTATCCTAGATTCATTCAAATCCTTTTGAACAGACATTAGAGATTGCTTCTACCTCATAAAAGAACATATGTTGCTCCTACCCTCACACAAAGACTATTCAGCAACATAAGAAGGGTTTCCAAGGGTTATACTGGGGTGAACATTCCCCTATTTTCAAGCATGCTTGCTCAAGGTCCAATTCAGCAGGGTGAAGGATCAACAGTCCTAGTTGAGTCCCATCACACACCTATCACTACTCTATCCACCTAACAACCACCACTTTCATCACCCTCCAAGGTACCTACACCACCTTATGATTCACCTCTACCAGGAGGTCATACACCTGGAAGTGATGAGGGTAGTATGACACTTAATGAATTGATGATTCTTTGTACCTAATTGTCAACAAAAGTGGCAAGCTTGGAGTAAGATTTTAAGCAAACCAAGAAGGTATATGGTAATGCTTACACCAAGCTCATCATGAGGGTAAAGAAGTTGGAACGCCAAGTTAAGTCAAGGCAACCTAGAAGAAGGGCAAGAGTGGTTATATCTGATACTGAAGAAGATTTGGAGGATCCTTGTAAATAGGGGAAGAGAATTGCTGAGATTGATTAAAACCCCTCTATTTCATTGGTACAAGATGAAAGAACTTCATAGATTCAAGAGGATGCTAAGATTTAGGGGAGGACTAGTGCTGATACTGAGATACTTTTAGATCAAGAAAAGCCTACTTAACTAGTGGAAGATCTTGGTAGTGGTGGAAAGGGTGAAAAAAAATTAGTATTGCTAACATATCACTTAGTACTGCTAGTGCGACTACTGAAGTTAGTACTGCTGCTAAAAATTTATTGTACATCAGAAAGAGTGTAGAAAAGAGAATAGATAAAGGAAAAGCTATTATGAAAGAAGATGAATCTATTCAGAAGAAGGTAAAGAAGCAACTAAAGCAAGAAAGACTTGGGTATGAAAAAGCTATTAGATTGCAAGAACATATTAATGAAGAAGAAAGACAAAGGATTGCTAGATTCAGAATTGCTAACAGTTAAAGAAGAATTTGCTGATAGAGCAAGACAAGAACAAGGAAGTTTGTAGCTAAAGCTGATCAGCCAATGATATTTGATATTGATTGGAAGTTGATCCATATATGCTAAGATATCATGCACTTCAAAATAGATCTTTCTCTTAGCTGAAGTAAGGAAGAACATGTGCATATATTTGAACAATCAGGGAGGATACAAGCAGAGTCATTTCAAGGGAATGAGCTATGAAGATATTAGACTTATATTTGAAAGAGTATGGGATCAAAATCATGCTTTTGTACCTAAGGATTCTGAGATTGAAAAGGATGTGATGAAGAGACCTGGATTTGATTTTCCACAAAAGTCTAATAAGAAAAATGATGACAGTCAACAGCAAGCAAGAAGTAGTAAAAAGAGATCAAGAGAAGATTCTGATAAAGACAATGCCAAGAAACAAAAACTAGAGGATGATGCTGAGAATGAGAAGGAAGGCTTAGAGAAGATAGTATGGATGTAGTTCAAGGGATGATATATTATTGATGCTGCATTCTCTGTGCTACTAAATACCCAATAGTTGACTGGAAGACACTGTTTTGATAGAAATATGATGTATTTCAAACTATCAAAGCAGCTGGAGAAGTTCTAAAAATTACAAAATATTCAGTGAAATGCTTGATGATTTTGATAGGCAAGATGTGATGGATCTACACAGACTGGTACAAGAAAGTATATGATTAAACCAGTCCAGAAGGATTTGACTTGTTACTTTGGCGAGATTAACAGATCTTATTTGAGCCTAATGAGAAGATGAAATATGGGAGAATCTAGGACTACAACTTGATAAGCTGGAGATTATTTGACTCATGTGGAATTCATATGTTGTTGATGCATACTGGAATTGCTATTCACATGATGATAGAGAAGAAATATCCTCTTACTCAAGAAATGCTTTCAAGGATGTTAAGTAGAAGACTAGAGGTTGATCAAGAAAGTGAAATGGAACTTCTCAGGTTTATAAGGTCACAACTTTAGAAGTAGAAGAATGTTTATTTGTGAAGATTCCTCTCAGAAAGGTTTAATTAAGAAACTAATGATTTTGGAAGGTAAATTCACAAGTTTAGGCGGGTAAGGATTGTTGGGAATTAATCTCTTTGACTTAAGTACTGCTAGAAGAAGGTTTGTATGGATGTAGGAAAAAGTTAGTAACTGCTTAGTACTAAAACTTAACACTGTCAGGGGATTTATATGCTGATAAAGATTGAAGACTGCATGAAGATAAAGACGTGTGAAGAGATGCAAAGACGTGTTAAAAGATATGTATTAGTTATCTTGTGTATATTCTATATATTTAGAAAGATATGTATATAAGCTTAATGTTTTAGAGGATTCATAGTTATCTTATAAAGGACTCCTTGGTGTATAAAAAGAGATCCTAGGTTTTGGCATTAGTATCACATCATATTAGTCTTTCATAGTATCCATAGCTTCAAGGTTGTAAACCCTAACACTATCAAAGAGTGTTCGTATTAATATATTGGAGCTTATTTTTTTATTATATTTTCTGTTTGTCAAACATACATTGCTGTTATTCTTCTTAGTGGTATAAACTAGATTCCGCATAGTTTGTATCATATACACAAAGTTTCATTCTTAATACCTTTGGATTTATCCAAGGATACTAAACCTTACATCAAGCTAAGGAGTTAAAGATCTATTCATTGGGATCAACATACTACCTAAAAACACTTTTTTTGGTAAAAATAAAATCCTCATGTTTTTTAGTCTCCACATTCATGTCTACCCTGTTATTATTTTTGTCTCTCACAACCTTTTTAAAATCAATACTAGGAGACTTTTCCTCTTCTACAGCTACATTCGCATTGGAACTCATACTATCCTCCTCAAAATTATCCCTAACCTTTGTCTCCCCTATGCATCTTGATGCTTCGTCTACCCCTAAATTTCGACTGTCGGAATCCATTGCCACACCACCTATCCCCCCGTCTTTGACCCACTGCCCATCTTCCCTATCCTCATCGCTTAGGTTCCCCTCCTCGCTGTTGCACTCCACATCCTCCTCATCATCCACTTCTATATCATTATCCTTCTTGAAAGCCTCATCTATATCATCTACTTCCCGTCTAGTTGAATTGTCCCCATGACACTCCACCATGGCATGTCTCTAACCTCTTCAACCATACACACTTTATGGGTTTTACCTTAACAACCACCTTAAGTTCTTCATGGATTAATCCCTTCTTGATCGTGTAGATTTTCACCCTACCGTATATCATGTTTTGATTTCCTTCATGATTACAATTATGTACCCCTATAATACTTCCATGCAAAGATGTAATTTTTTTGAACACACTATCTCCCCAACACGATAAAGGAAACTCGAGTATTGTAATCCATGTAACTCTGCCCGTTGTCCTGTTAAAGCTTCCACCACCTCTTATCTTGTGCAACTATCTTCTCAAACCGTGTTCATTATCCTTTATTACATTAATGGCCATATTCTCATTCTCCATCACCAACATAACTTCTAATCCTCCTAATATTTTCACTTTGATCTTACCGAGGCCTTGCTCTTCATAAAATATCAGTAATCTCGAAAGGAAACACCTCGCTTTGACCTCCCCTACCATGCTTCTACTTAAGTTCTCGCCTTTGTACTTGTTATCCTCGACAGTGATAGTCCTACCTTCATACTAATATTCATTCTTTGAATCATCCCTTTCATTATATTCATTGTTCACTGTATGCCCAGCTGTCCTAGACGCAATCCTGAACTTACTGTCTTCGTTGTCTTCGTCACTTCTTTTACCTTATTCATTGACCACATCCGCAAAGCTACGGTTATCTCTATTAACTGTCTTTTCTTTGACCCTTTGCCAGCTCCTATCGTACAAGTTGTTGCACCAACTTCTTCGTCCACCACCATCGTCCCTTACTCCTCTATTTCCATTTCCTCTTATATCATGAGCCACATACACTCCAAACTATTCCTCAACAACTTTTATGTTTCGCAACTGTCTTAGAAAGTTCTCCTCGTCACTGATGAACTTGTACCTAATGAAACCATATCTCAATCCATTACGTAACCTCCTTTGTGCCATAAACATGTCAAACATCGGTTCGTATTTCTTAAAGATCATCCATAGATTCCCTATCCCCCACTCGTCCGAGAAATTGAAAAATATGAACGAGATCGCTGCGTTACGTTTTCCCTCGATTTGGTTAGATCCTAAGTGCTTGCCATTGTATTGTCGTTTATTTTCGACGTACCTAGCTCTCTCACTCTTGAAATTTCTGGTGAACGCACTCTCTCTCTCATGGGAGTTTCTAAGCCTATTTTTCTCTCTCACGCACTTCATCATAATGGTATTTATGTCCCACCTCTCTTCATATAAGCCACACAGTTTGGACTTATCAAAATCTCCTTATATATGCTCATTAGCCCACTCAAATAAATCTAGCCAAATTACTTACTTTAGACTTTTTTTTAACACATATAAGATGAAGTGTGGCGGCTTTAGCCTAATTTTTTATTATTCTTCAAAAATTTGAAAGAGGATCGCGGCAAAATTAACACGAGTACGCCACACACAAACACGAGTGCGACGGTTTTATTATGACATAAATTTGTTTTCACACTTTATTAATTAAGAACACAAACATAACACATTCACAAACACAAACAAACAAAAACTAAAAACAAAAAAGAAAAAAAAGGAAACAAGAAACTCTTTTTCTAGATTTTATAGTTTTATCACTTAATAATACTAATATGCAAATAAACACTTTCAAACAATCAAGCAAACTAATGCAAGCTATATGCAGTCACAAAACAGAAAAACATGAATGAAAACTATAATGTTTAAGAATAAAAATAATCTATCTATATGATAATGATAGTAAAAAGAAATATTTTTGTTTCTCAGGCCCAGAAGTGCGACTTACACAATAAAATGTGCGTCGTACATTAGTATAAGATTTTATTTCTTTTTATAAAACACATAGAACTAAACAAACTAAACATGAAAATGCAAACATAGAAGACCGGCACAAACAACTGAGAAAATACTATATGCAATCACAAACAATCTTGAAACATTTTTGTATATTACATATTATTATTATTATTAAGATAGTAATGAAAACACAAGCATCCTATGATGCATAAACAAATTTAAACACATTACAAATATATTTAAAGAGCATAAAGTGTAAAAGAAATGCATATGGTTTATTCTTTATATAATCTGGATTTTTATATATGCATGTGCAAAGTGCGGCGTACTTACTGTAATTTTTCAACTTTTTATTTTTTTCACAGATGCAATACTAGAAATATTATCAAACAAACCTAAGAAACAAGAAAGCATGACTTTATTATATCAACAGAAGCATGCAAGAAATAAACAAGCAAAAATAAAACATAAAAAAAAAAAATTGGTTATCCAAATTAAACAAATCCATCAAAGATAACAGTTCTAAGCAAGCATGAGTCAAATAAGAAAAAGATATTTTTGTATTTCCCATAAAATAGGCAAATGATACAAACGCAATAATTTAAGTAATGCAATCATACAAAACAGAAGTCTCATGCTCTTAGTACCTGAATTAAACATTGAAATTGGTTTGGGGGGGGGGGGGGTTTCTAAGACATAATTCATGAAAACAATTTGTTTTTGACACAAAGTGCGACGTACTACTCCCTCCGTTCAAAAATTATTGTCCCATATTGACTTTTCAAGTCTTTTTCTTCCAACTTTGACCTTAATTATTTTTGTTTGTGTTATATAATACTTGACAAAAATAATAATAGTAAAAATTCATTTAAAAACAAATCAATTCATATATTATGCATCAAGTATAAAATAACACAAACATAATTATTTAAGGTCAAAGTTGGAAGAAAAAGACTTAAAAAGTCAATAGGGGACAATAATTTTGGGACAGATGGAGTACGAAATAAGTACGGTGTACTTGCAGGTTTATTAGGGAAGTACGACGGTTTTAACAAAAAAATGGCGCACTTTCAGCAACAGAATGATATTTAAGCTGTTTAACACGAAAATTGAATAGTGACGATACATAAAACACGTATAAACCACAATTCAAATAAGAACAAGACCAACAAACTCCCCGAATGCGGCGTCAAATACTTTGATGTGTTTCAAAAGCTTTAAATTTATAAGACTAGACATACCGGTTAATTGACGGAAACACACAGGAAAGTATACCCTTTCGAGTGTAGTAAAGTCTAGGTAAATCCAGGTCGTCCCAAGGGAGTTGTGCGTTTTCAGATTCAAAAAGTAGTTTAACTAGAAAGACCAAATTATTGTCACGGTCATTAGACTCATATTTGCAATAACAACTAATTATAACATACGCTAGAAATGATTTAGATTATTACCAAGATTATTAAAACATGTTTATTTAGACTTAGAGAGACATGAGTCTAGAAATGATATATAAAGATATGCAAACACAAACAAAGCATACAAGTGATGAATAACGGGTAATTACCAACACATGTATATCTACCGATTATGCCAAGGATGCCTTTTGACCTATAATCCTAGGCATAACAAGTGCATTAAGATAGGTTTGTGGTCAATGTTCATGCAAGTAAACTTCCCCTAATCAAGGCGTTAGACGTGAGATTAGGCCTTAAACACATAGTCATTCGGGTTTTCTAGCAATTTACTATCCAATTCTCACAAGTCTAGTATTGATTCGCGACTCAAAATCAACCACACTTTCGACATACTTCGACTGAGATGATCGACCAAATGATAGACAATAATTTGAATAATGATATATCAAGTATACAAGCATAAACATTGGAGAGTATAGAAATAATAACAAGCCTTTATGTTAGAAATACAAAAAATCGGTCACTCCTAAAATGTATTTCGTAGCTCGTAGTTAAACATTGTGTAAAAGTAAGCTAATCGGGCGATGCCCATTGGACAATAAGCCCATGACCAGCCATGTAAGGAAGTATAAATATTCTCTCCTTCCATGGAGAGGGTGTTGGCTCATTACATATTATTACATTCTCTCTTTTGTTTCTTTCTCTAGAAGTGTCCAACCACTCTTTCTCTCTCTAAGATTTCTTACTTGTATTGTGTGTGTGATTAGATAACTAGTATTCTACAATTGGTATCAATCTCCATGAGGTGATTTAGAGTGTTTTGTATGCGTTTAAGCTTGAAAAAGGGTGCGTTTTTGGTTGCTTAGCTCGAAACAAAAAGTACACGAATTTTTAGTCTTAAAAATCATCAAGTTTGTGTTGTTAAGGTTCTAGTAGCTTAGTAATACTTAGTTGTACAAAAGAAATCAATCAAAAACGTTAAAAAGTGTGTTTTTAAGTGATTTGAAAAGTTGGTTAACGGATTTTATGAAGGTGTCAATTTATGCACTTGAATGAGCCGATTTATACAGGCTGTTGAGTTGCCGATTTATGTAATATGTGTTAACCAATTTATACAGGTTTTTGAGTTAGCCGATTTATGTAATCTATGTTAACCGATTTATACAGGGTTGGATATTAGCCAGTTTATGTCATTTAAATTAGCCGATTTATACAATTTTTGATATTAGCCGATTTATGTCAGTAACCTTAGCCTATTTATACAGGGTTTGATACTAGCCGGTTTATGTCATTTACCTTAGCCAGTTTATACTAGCCGATTTATACCAGCCGATTTATACATAACCAGCCTATTTATACAAGGACTGTTATTTCACGGTTTCTTCTTTGATTTGTAAAATCCCGCAAAATATACAAATATTTTCTCGGTTTAATCAAGTTTTGTAAAATTCCGTGCAATACTTATTCTCAATCACTTTCAAACAAACATCACTTTAACAAAAATACCTCTAATCACTGAACGATCAAGATATTATCTTTTCACATTTCATAATCAATTAAAAATTACTACATTAGCTGAGCACATGATAGTTGTTGGTGCTGAGAACCGTCCTCCTATGCTTGACAAGACTATGTATAACTCATGGCAGAGTCGTATGTAGCTATACATCAAAGGAAAGAAAAACAGTAGAATGATGCTTGAATCTATTGAAAATTTACCTCTTGTCTATCTGACTATTGAAGAAAATGGCCAAATTTGTAAAAAGAAATATGCAGAACTCATTGAACAAGAAAAGCTTCAAGATGACTGTGATGTTCAAGCAACTAACATTGTTCTTCAAGGTCTCCCACCAGATGTGTTCTCTTGTCAACCATTGTAGGGCGGCTAAAGATATCTGGGATAGAGTCAAGTTACTCATGCAAGGCACTGAACTATCATATCAAGAACGTGAATGTAAACTGTACAATGAGTTTGACAAGTTTACCTAAATCAAGGGTGAATCACTTAATGAGTATTACTTGCGCTTTGGTCAACTTATTAATGATATGCACACAATTGGCATGACAATGCAGCAAGTTTAAGTGAATACAAAATTTCTGAACGCTCTTCAACCAGAATGGAGCAAATTTGTGACTAATGTCAAGTTAGCAAAGAACATGTATAATACCAACTATGATTTGTTGTATGAATATCTTAGTCAAGATGAGGGACATGCAAATGAATCATGAATAATGCGTAAAAGATATCCGAATCCTCTTGCATTGGTTGCTAACTATAAAACTCAGTCAAATTCTTCTTAGTGTCTACAACAACTATCATCACTTCCTTAACAAGCTCATTCTTCTCAACCATACTTACCAACTTATGAAGTACCTCATCATCCATAAAAATACCAACATGCATTCGAGAGCCAACACAATCATACACCACCATCAGTTCCTTAAAATGCATATCATACCTCTCCAATTTCACAACAACCACAATCTGAGTTTCCCCAACTAGACTTAGGACTTGCTGTTCCTTCATTTCTATCAGGTGATGATCCAATTGCTTGTCTAAATAAAGCAATGGCATTTATGTCAACTGTAATTGCATCACGTTTTCCTTCAACCAACAACCAACTCAGAACATCTTCCAATCTAAGAAACCAAGCTATAATTCAAGATGGCAGGGTTACTGTTCAACAAGTTTAAGGGAGACTTAAGAGTTTTGCTGGTACGGGTACTAAGGGAAATGCTACAAGCTCTGGGGGAATTAATGCTGCAGGTCAAGCAAGGGGTGTTAAGTGTTACAATTTTCAGGGTGAAGGGCATATGGCAAGGCAGTGCACTAAGCCTAAGAGGCCAAGGAATTTTGCATGGTTAAAGGAAAAGATGTTGCTGGTTCAGGCATAAGAATTTGGTCAGGTATTGGATAATGAACAATTAGCATTCTTATCAGATCCTGGAGTAGCAGATGTTCAAGTTACTTAGACAAAAATTCCACAAAATGATGTGTTCCAAACTGATGATCTTGATGCGTACGACTCAGACTGTAATGATATATCTTCAGCAAAAGCGGTTCTTATGGCTAATCTTTCAAGTTACGATTCAGACGTTCCCAAACTGCCAAAGTTATAAGAAATGAGGGGCCAAAGCTGCCAACCTTCCCAAACTCCATCTTTCCCGCCCAACAAAACCCAGGTACAACTTAGGGATGTCTTCCCATACCTTCTCCCTGCAAAACACTCAACACCCTAGATAAATCATTTCAACCACTCCACTATTTCCCCCCCCCCCAGCTGTATAAGTGCCATGTTGGCAATCCCTCACCATTTCCAAGTAATTTCGATGGCTATGATTGACTCAAAAGAAGCACAAAAGAAATTGAAGGCTGGGATTTGTTTTAGAATCACCTCACACAACAAGCACACTTGGTTTTTGTCTCTACAAAGAAACACAGAAGAAAGAAGAGAAGAAAAAGCCAAGAAACCAAGACCTTAATTCATTTTAGTATAAATAGGACCATTGTAACCCAAGAGAAGGAGTTAGTTAGTAAGTATCGTTTTTTATATAGCTCTTAGTTACATTTCAGCTTATTTTTATGCAATTTAATTTTCCAAGTCTTGTAACTTTAATTTTCGTCTTAATGCAAATTTAGAGTTTTTAAGTCAATTCTTGAATCTTTGTATTTCCTTTGTTAAAAGCATTACTTAATTTGTTTTAAGTCTTATAAAATCATATGAGTCATTTGTTTTAACTTAAATACTAAGAAGTTAAGTAAAGTGACAGAAAATTCTTCACTCAAATATACCACAGTTTATGGATGATAAGCCAGTACTGGATGGGCTTATGGACTCTCACTAGCTTGTTTTATACAAGCTAGAGCTTGTAGACTCTTGGTTTAGCCCTGTTTTGAGCAAGGGTGTTGTAAGTCTCTCTTATTCTTACTTTTCTTATCTACTATAGAACTGCTTATAGTGCTTATTTGTTACATATATTTGCTTATTTATGCTTTATTATGATGTTTAGTGCTTATCTTGCTTAGTTGTTAGTTTAAAAGTGATTTGTGTAAATTTCTTAGTTAGAACTGTTAGTTCATTTGTTAATACTGTTAGATTGATTTAGCTTATTGAAGTGCTTATTCTTGATTGAAATCTGCTGATAAGTGTTTTAATTTGTTATTTGATAATCTGTTTCCAAATCAGCTTAAAATAAAAAGAAAAAATGATTTTTGAAAACTTTAAGGGCTGTTTGGAACCAGCAGTACTAACCCATAGTTAGTACTGCTAGTTCACTTTTGGAACTTTTAAAGCTAGCAGTACTAACTTAAAGCTAGCTGTACTAACTCCAAGTTAGTACTGTTAGTTAAAAACTGTTAGAACTGTTGGTTCATTTCTGCTTATTAGCTTATTGTTTCTGCCTATTTAAGATTTTCTTAGCTTTTTATAGTAGATTAAGCCCATTTTCTTTTGCTGTCTTTAGTAGAGCTTACTTAAGTTTATTCATCTTTTCATAGTGATTCTAAGAGTTTATCAGTTTGTAGCTTTTTAGCTTATTCTCCATTCTAGCTTATTGCAGTTGCTTATTCTTATGCCTGAGTACTTATTAGGGATAGTTAATAATCTGTTTTAGGTTATCTGCTTATTTCTTGATTCATTGCGTTTGTTAGAGCTAGCAGTACTAACTTAAAGCTGGCGGTACTAACTCCAAGTTAGTACTGTTAGTTAATACTGTTAGTACTGTTGTTAGTACTGCTGAGTTTTTCTTGCTTAATTTAGCTTATTTGCTTGTTGAATTTGCTTATTTAGAGTTAGTTTAGCTTATTTGATTTGTCTTAAGCTTATTTGAGCTTATTTGTGTCTTAGTATAAAAGTTTTTAGTGTTTTTACCATTCCTAGCCTTTAAGCCTGCTCTAGCTTATTTTCCTTGCTTCTCTTCTCGTGTATTTGCTTATTAGTGTTAGTGCCCAATCATTCCTTGTCTTATTCAAACATCGATTATCAATTCGTCTTTCGATTTTCCATTCAAGCCTCGTTGGGACATAACGACCCGGAGACACTCTATACTGCTTCCGGTTTCATTGGTCTCGCGGATTCTGATCCTTGTTGTGTATTTATATTTATTTATATTTATTGGTATATAATAAGGGGTGAGAAGAAGCGAGTCAAATTTTGGCGCCGCTGCCGGGGACCCTGTAAGACCAAGCACTTCCAGCCGATATGTACCAATAAATATAAATAAATATAAATACACAACAAGGATCAGAATTTGTGAGACCAATGAATCCGGAAGTAGTATAGAGTGTCTCCGGGTCGTTATGTCCCAACGAGGCTAGAATGGAAAATCGAATGACGAATTGATAATTGATGTTTGAATATGACAAGGA
>BQNB010053482.1:0-39993 GCA_026074375.1 Tanacetum coccineum | reverse complement strand
TTTCTGAAATTTGTTAGATTTATTCGCAGCAATTTATTTGTTTTTAGAAAGAGTTTTGTGACAGGAAATGGAATCAGAAAGATTGAAGTGGTTTCAGTCTCATTGTTAGTGTGTAAACTTGATTTCAACTTTGGTTGGAAAACCAGTTACCGTTAATTTTAAATTTCATGCCAAAACAACTTTGGTATTTGGATGTCTTTAATAAGTTGGGTGAGAGAACATTTACATGTATATCATCTTTAGGTAATTATTAGGGCTGTAAACGAACTGAACGTTCAGTGAACATTTCATGAACCGTTCGGTAAAAAGTTCGTTCGTGTTCGTTTATTTATTAAATGGACGAACATGAACACTATTTTACGTTCGTTTAGTTAAATGAACGAACATGAACACAAGTCACGTTCGTTCGTTTATGTTCGTGAACGTCCAATTAGGCGTTTATTAACGTTCGTTTATGTTCATTTATATGGTTATGTTCGTATATCATATCTTTTAATTGTATACATTTAAATATCTTATGTTTAAATAAAACAACACTTATAAAACTTAACATTATGCATAATTTGATAATATTTTATGTTTTTTTATAAGTTCATTTATGTTCGATCGTTTATGTTCGTTAAAGGTTCATTTAGTTCCTTAATAAACGAACATAAACAACTCATTTTCTTAATAAACAAACATGAACGAGAAAATTCGTCTGTTTAAGCTTTCGTGTTTGTTTATTTGTCTGGTTAAAATTAAATGAACGAACATGAACAAGGCTCCGTTCGTGTTCGTCCTGTTCGTTTACACCTCTACACCTTCATTTGGGTCCTGATTTTTCTTAAATATTTAGATAAGTAAGTTCGAAGTTCGAGGTGTTATAGTGATAACAATGAGGTTGTCATTGATCTTAGTGAGATTGTAATTTAGATTTATAGCATACCTATCTTGGAGAAGACAAGGTGTTGTAGAGGAGATAATAGCATAGGACTTTGCAAGTTCGAAGTGAACTCAAAACTCTAATTTTAGTATCTACTGTCGGAATATGGTAGTTGGATTCGCAGTTATGCAACTAGAAGCACGTGAGCATATTGGGGGCACACACGTTATGACACGAAAAGTACGTTTATTAGAGAATAGCCAAGAATGCTAACCCATTAGCACTTGTTGCTGCTGCTCAACAATATCCTGATCCTTATTATCAAGCACCAAAATCTAACAAATCATATGCACCAACATGAAAACAATCATCTTTCACCAGATCTAATGCATCTACCAAATTTAAAGGCAAAGAGATAGCCAAACCAATCACACCTCCATCTGAGTCAGCTTCTGAAGAAGACAATGATCCTGAACAAGCTCAGAGAGATAAGGATATGCAGAAAAATTTGGCACTCATTGCAAAGTACTTCAAAAAGATCTACAAACCTACCAACAACAACCTCAGAACTTCTTCAAACTCCAGAAACAAGAATGTGGATACTACTCCAAGGTACAAGAATGACAATCAGACTGGACAGTTTGGGAATCAGAGGACAATGACAGTTGTTGGGGCTAGGGAGACTGTAGGCAGTCAGGTAGTGCAGCAGACCTGGATACATTGTTTTCAATTGAAGGAATTTGTCACATTGCAAGGAATGCAGAAAACCAAAAAGGGTGAAAGACTCAACGTATCACAAGGAAAAGATGTTGCTGTGCAAACAAGCTGAGAAAGGTGTTCCATTACAAGCAGAGCAAGCTGATTGGCTAGAGGACACAGATGAGGAGATTGATGAACAAGAATTGGAAGCACATTACAGTTTTATGGCAAAGATCCAGGAGGTTCCTACTGCAGACTCAGGAACTGATACTGAGCCATTGGAACAGGTACAAAACAATGCTGAATATAATGTGTTTGCCAATGTGAGACAACATTCTGAGCAATCTGAATCCACTAGTAACACATGTTTAGTGGAAAAGGATGATAGTAATGTCACTCCTGATTCACCGGATATGTGTGATAATGATATTCAGACTGACCAAAATGCTGAAGATGAGCGTGCTGCGCTTGCTAATTTAATACTTGATTGAGAGATGAAAATAAAAGAATTAAAAAAACAATTAAAGAAAGCAAACCCATCACTTGCTCATAATTAGAAAAAAGTCAAATCTATTCTTGCGAAACTAGTAAAACTTAGGGAGTCTAATAGTAATTCGAGATAGTGTTTAGTTGCACTTCAAAATAATCAGACTGGGTTTGAGAGTACAAGGCCTTAAATGACGTACAATTGACTTATACTAGCTTGAACGTAAGTTAAATGAACTCTATGACTATTAGCTCAAAAGAGATTGACATAAAAGCAAGTTTAAACTTTACACAAGTCTATGAAATTTCAATTGTCAAAGAGGAAACCAAGGATAGTTAGTCAAACAAGAGTCTGTTTAACAAAGTCACATTTGAAGGCTCTTTCAAAGACAGAAAACACAAAGGTTTAATGGCTTTTGATAACTTAAGGCGAAAAAAAGACATCGACAAAATGATTTCAATGAAAAAGCAATTAAAGTTTTTGCGAAAGTAGGTTACAAAAGGTAATTCAAGCAATTCGCACCTACATATGTTAGCTCCCAAAGGCCCAACATTCAAATGGTAAAACAACTTTGCAAATTAATGACCTCAAAAAGGCTCAATATAGAAACCATGTTGTATGAGATCCCATATGTCCAATTTGATCCTACAAAACAACCTCTTTCCCCGATAAGGGAAGTGACTCTGACTCTTGAAACAACGAGTCGAATCAAAATTGAATAAAGTCGTAGTGAACCTTTATGACTACACAAGCTAAATAATCTTTATGAAATTTTCAAACCAGCGTCACAGGAATATAATGAACAGTTGGCACATGCAAATGAAGTAAGGAAGAAAATGTTGGAGAAAATCTTTTGTGAAATTTAAACCAATAGTTTCAAAAACATAAATTCTTACGTGTTCAAAATCAATAAGTAAAAATAGACAAGCTACAATGTAATCACAAATACTATAAATTCACTTTAAGAACTTGTGTTAAGCTTGGGAAAAGCATTCTCATAATCATTTTCGTGCCCCAACTGCTCTTGATATGGAAGTGCTAATAAAAACATGTTTGATGCCTCTTGCATAAAGACACAAAATGATAGTTTCATATTTGTTCATGAACTAAGCAGAGAAATGCAATGTTGATTTAAAGTACGTTGAAATCCCGTAAAAATGAATTGACAACTTGAATTCTGATAAAGCGAATTTCAAACATGGATGAATATATTGTTGCAAGAATGTGTGTCTAATGATGTTATGTGTTCTTATTTGCATTCGTTATCTGATTTAGAGATGCTCACTCTGAATTGCAATGCTTATATCTTCATAAAGTGAAAAGAATTGTGAATGACTGCCAAAAAAGCTTCGAAACAAACTGAGTATAGTGAGTAAAGAAGTTTATACGACTTCTACGAGTTTTGCTAAATTAAGAAAAACACTCGATTTCTCTTGAACTAGCTTACAAATGGTCTAAACAAATGACAAATGACACAGTTTGCAAAGAAAAAGCGTCAAATGTATTTCAAAAAGAACGTGAACAATATTTCGAAATACAAGATTTAAAAGCTCAATTGCAAGACAAGAACATTGCTATAATTGTGTTAAAGAAACTCATTGACAAATGCAAAGGAAAGTCTATGAAACTAAGTTTGATAAACCATCTGTTGTTCGACAACTAAATGCTCAAAGGTTTCCAAAACCATCAGTTTTAGGCAAACGGGCTCGTTTTTCAGACTCTCTTGAGAGGAGAAGTTTTTCACAAATAAAGTCGGTTCTCAAAACTAATGTGTCAGAGAGTTTATCAAAACAGTCACTTCACAGATTTTGCCTCAAACAGCAAGACAAGCTGTAAGAAACACAAATGTAATTAAACTAGGCATGTATCGAATTGACACTAGGACAACACAAACTAGAGCACCATAGTTGCCTCAGACTTCTAGGAATACTAATCCTCGCGTGTCTACCTCTACAGGAGTAATTCACAGAACTAATGTTAGCAGACCACAGCTTAGGAGCACTCAATAAAAATAAGGTCGTGCCAACAATATCAAGTGAAGATAAAAGACTGAAGTAG
This sequence comes from Tanacetum coccineum, assembly GCA_026074375.1. Classification (NCBI taxonomy): domain Eukaryota; kingdom Viridiplantae; phylum Streptophyta; class Magnoliopsida; order Asterales; family Asteraceae; genus Tanacetum; species Tanacetum coccineum. Next base: position 35,884 of record BQNB010053482.1, on the reverse strand, counting down.
ATGACCACCTTAGATGTCTAGTATTTTCCTAATAAAACCAAGTCTATAACAGCGAGTATGACAGTAAAATTGCCAGAATTTGAATGTTAATGCTGTTTGTGCTACTTGTGGAAAATGTGTGTTAATTCAAATCATGATGCTTGTGTTTCTAAATTTTTGAATGACGTGAATGCTAGAACTAAGAAGCCTAAAGTAGTGCCTATTAGTACTAGAAAACCCAAAAGTCAAGCGAACAAATCTGTTGCAACACCCTTAAGAAAACAGTTGCATCAGAATCCACTATTTAGAAATCCAAGAGTTACTATAGGATGCTGTATGAGAAAACTAGTAAGGCATGGAAATGGTGAATAGAACAACAATGCCCATCAGGATATAAATGGGTTCCTAAGACAAAAACAAAATGGGTGCCTAAAGTTGGAATGAGAATGCGCAAAAGAGAGTTAGTTTTTGCTATAGAATTGGATTCGAGGATAACTAATGTCTTGAAACTCACAAATACTTTAGGATCCAATTTGTCAAGTATTCCATCATCCTCTAATTCTCTTGCAGATTGTTCAACTCCTCCTAGATCACTGTTGACTCTGGATGCACAAAAGCGACATGACAGGCCAATCTACCGTTGATGTGGCAATTTGTTGAAAAATATCTGAGTACCGTTCGTTTTAGGGGGGAATGATCATTTCTCCCATTCTTGGTTATGGAGATTGGTTCAAGAAATATAACAATCAACAGGGGTTATTCCGTCGAAGGCCTCAATCACAATCTCTCTCGGTTGGTCAATTTTGTGATGCGGATTTGGAGGTTGCTTTATGGAAATCTACGTGTTTCGTTAGAGATCTTCAGGGAAACGATTTACTAATCGATAACTGTGGATCTGATCTCTATACAATTTCTCTTCAAGAAATGGTTTCATCAACTCTAATCTGTCTCATGGCTAAAGCCTCACCAACTCAAGCATGGTTTGTATGGCTTCGATACTTTCTCATCTTAACTTCGACTACATCAACTTGCTTTTAAAGAAGGATATCGTGATTGGTTTACCAAAGTTGAAATATGTCAAGGATCAACTATGTTTTCCGCTTGTGAAAGTAAAGTAAAGCCCAAAAAGTTCATCAAGACGAACGTTGTTCCAAGTCAAAAGACAACTAAAATTGCTTCATTGACTTAGTGGTCTAATGCGGGGTGCTAGCAATAAATGGGAGAAATATATTATGTTAATTGTAGACGACTACTCCAAATATACTTGGACTCTATTTCTAAGATCCAATGATGAAACACCAGAAGTTCTAAAAGAATTCCTCACAAGGATTTAACGAAATCTTCAAGCCTCAGTAATTTCTGTTAGAACTGACAGAGGCACAAAATTCTTGAACAAGACACTCCATGTATTCTTCAAAGAAGAAGAAATTGAGCATCAAACTTCCACCCCTTGAACACCTGAACAGAACGGCATTGTCGAAAGATGAAACTGTACTACTCGTGGAGGCTAGCGCAACGATGCTTTCAATGTCTAAACTTCCTTTGTTCTTTTGGGCTGAAGCAATTGCAACCGCATGCTATACTCAAAACAGATCAATCATAATCCCGACACATGAAAAAACGACATATCACATCATCCAATGGACAAAACCCTTCAATTATACACTTATATTTAGTTGCACTTGTTACCTAACTAGATGGTGAAAATCTGGATAAGATGAAAGAAAAGGGGATCCATGCATTTTGGTGGGATACTCCACTCAGTCTAAGGGATATCGTGTTTACAACAAGAGAACTCGATTGATAGTTGAATCCATACATCTTCGATTTGATGAGATCAAAGAGATGACTGAGACGTCTGTTGCTAATGACACTTCAGGCCTCGTTCCTCAACGACAAAAGGCGTCAGATTATGACAACTCTGACCCCGTCCCTCAACTACAAAATGTTTCTCCTTCAGCAGATACAACAGCTCCATCACAACAAGAGTTGGATCTTCTTTTCGGTCCTTTGTACGATGAATTTTTCAATACGGGTACTTCACGTGTCAACAAGTCTTCTTCTCCCACCGACAATTCTACTCAACAAGACACACTACCTTCAACGAATATTCACCCTACATCAGAACCATCAACTCCTACAAATGTTCATGCTGAGGAAAACAACGATGATCAAGCAGAATTTACCAATCCTTTCTGTACACCGGTACAAGAAGCTGCTGAGTCTTCCTCACGCAATTTTGGTAATTCAAATATGCATACCTTTAATCAACCACAAGATTCCGAATACCGATGGACAAAAGATCACCCGTTAACTCAAGTTCGTGGAAATCCATCCAAGCCAGTGCAAACAAGAAGACAACTTGCAACTGATCCTGAAATGTGTATGTTCGCACTCACCGTGAGTATTGTTGAACCAAAAACCATTAAGGAGGCAATGGCTGATTCTGCATGGATAGAAGCAATGCAGGAAGAGCTTCATCAGTTTGATAGACTCCAAGTCTGGGAACTCGTTGACAAACCCTTTGGCAAGAACGTAATCAAGCTAAAGTGGTTATGGAAAAACAAAAAGGATGAAGACCAAACTGTAATTCGCAACAAAGCACGACTTGTAGCTAAAGGTTATGCTCAGGAAGAGGGTATTGATTTCGAAGAATCATTTGCTCCAGTTGCTCGCTTGGAAGCTGTTCGGATTTTCGTCGCATATGTTGCACACAAGTCTTTTCCAATCTATCAAATGGACGTAAAAACAACATTTCTTAATGGTCCATTGAAGGAGGAGGTTTATGTTGCACAACCAGACGGGTTCGTTGATCCTGATCATCCAGAAAAGGTTTACCTTCTAAGGAAAGCTATATATGGATTGAAACAAGCTCCAAGAGCATGGTATGATGAACTCTCAAATTTCCTGATGTCCAAAGGTTTTACTAAAGGTACAATTGACCCGACTCTATTCACGATAAAATACGGGGAGGACATTCTACTTGTGCAAATTTACGTTGATGACATCATTTTTGGGTCTACAAACCCTAAATTTTCTAAACGATTTGAAAAATTAATGCATAGTAGATTTGAGATGTCCTTAATGGGGGAAATGAAATTCTTTTTAGGACACCTAATGCACAGTAGATTTGAGATGTCCCTAAAAGGGGAAATGGAATTCTTTTTAGGACTTCAGATCCACCAATCCCCACAAGGTATCTTTATCAATCAGGCAAAGTACGCTTTGGAAATACTTAAAAAATGATATGGATAAATGTGACAGCATTGGTACACCAATGGCTACTAACCTAAATTGGATGCAGATTTGAGTGGAAAACTTCTAGTAGACCAGACATAGTGCAAGCAGTCTGTTATTGTGCACGTTATCAAGCCAGACTGACTGAAAAACACCTCAAAGAGGTTAAAAGAATCTTTCAATACTTAAAGGGAACCATTAACATGGGACTCTGGTATCCGAAGGATTATGGCTTTGAACTAATAGCTTTTTCAGATGCCGACCATGCCGAATGTATTGATACTTGCAAAAGCACTTATGGAGGAATACAATTCCTAGGTGATAAGTTAGTCAGTTGGATGTCAAAGAAGCAAGATTGCACTGCAATGTCATCAGCAGAAGTAGAGTACGTGGCGTTATCTACAAGTTGTGCTCAAGTAATGTGGATGAGGATACAGCTTAACGATTATGGCTTCAACTACAACAAAATATCGTTGTATTGTGACTCTCAGTCAGCCATAACAATCTCATGCAACCCCGTGCAGCACTGCCATACCAAGCACATCCATACTCGATACCACTTTATCAAGGAATAGGTTGAACGTGGTATAATTAAATTGTACTTTGTCAGAACTAAATACCAATTAGCTGACATGTTTACTAAAGCCTTACCTGAAGATAGGTTTCAGTATCTTTTCTAACGAATTGGTATGAGATGTTTGACTCCAGCAGAACTCGAGGCTCTGGCAAATGAATCTGCTTGATATTTCATCAAACATCAACTTGTAAATATTTTTGAGAAAAGAAAAATACAAAAATATAAAACCTATAAAAAAAATACAAAAATATAAAACCTATAAAAACAAGTACAAAAATATAAAATTTCAAAAAGAAAATACAAAATTAGAAAAATCAAAAATTCCAAAAAGAATCTTCTCGACATGTCTCTTAGAATCGATAAAATTTACGTACCTAGAAATGTTGATTAATATTGACACGGGTGTGTGAATGAAGTTCGAGAAAGAGTTTAAAAGTTTCAAAACATGTCATTTCTAATTTTCTGAATGGCTTATGTGCAAATCAGTACATAACCGGGACTTCAAATAAAGAAAGTTTATCTATAAAGATAACTTATCCTAACAACGAGAAAATTAATTTTTCTCGGTCTTGAGTTGTTTTTACAAGACATTCAAAGTTTTGAGCTCAAGAAAAAGGATAGTGTACGCATAAGTGCACTTACCTTTAGAGTTAGAAGAGAAGTCTTCTAACATGTTTTTCAAAGCGTTGACCACAATTTTTCAAGAATTTATCAATGACAATTCAAAATCTTTCAAAATTGTGTGTTCAACACTCCATCCATCACAAAGTTTCAAAAGACGACAATATTACAATTGGTTCTATTTTTGAGGGGGATCTTTTCAAAAAACAAAGTTTTAATGATTTTGGATACATCATCTCACGACAATTCTTATGTATTTCAAAACATTATAAAAAGTCTTAATAACAAATCAGTAATAATAATGACTACTCAATAGATTGTATGTTATAAGATGATCCAGTGTCTGAGCACAATTTTTCAAGAATTTTTTAATGACATTTCATAATCTTTTAAAATTGCGTACTCAACACTGCCTCACCCTTAATTTTATATTCTTTTACAACTTGGTATTATTTTTTTGTGTCAAACATATGTAAAATTGAGGGGGAGCAAGAAAAAAAGTTCCACATAATTCATGCTGGTAATATTTTCTCCCTACAGAATTTTCAAGACAAATTATAATCACTTGGTATTTCAACGACTAAGTGACTTATTATTTAAAATAAGGGGAGTGATTGCTGGTTTTCACACTAAATATATAATATATAATAAAATATAAAATATATTTAATCCAAAAACAACAATCAATGATACCGAGAGGTTACGATCTTATACCCAACATCAATCTTATTTTTAACGACTATGTGAATAAGGTGGGTTAGGTTAGGAATTAGTCCTATGATCCAACCAGAACCGGAGGGATCTACCCAAGGACACTCCATAGTTAGAAATAGCAGTCCTTAGGTATGATTGGAGATGAATGAGTATAAGGGAATAATGTCGACTAAGATTGAGCTAACACTGGAACAATCACAACAAGGTGTTAGTAATGACGTCTTGGTAAGCATTGAAGGGGTTGAAGAATGAAAAAGAAATGTATGGATAAAGGGTGAAAACAAAGCAGCCCTCCACACAACTTAGGCAGAAACCGGGTCAATACATAATCTATCAGTTTTCACAAAGATGAATTCTGATATTGAAGATGACATCATAGACCTAGTGATGCAATGCACAACCCTTCCCAGCCATTCGAGTTTCTCTCAACAGAAACTTGTCTCATTTGTCACGGAGATACACACGACTTCTATTGACTTTCTCACTCCGAGTTAGTTGATATTAAATAGGTGGCAGTCTGCTCCAGCCTCCGAGTACTAAAACCAAAATGCACTAATCAAGTCTAGAGCCAAGAGATCAATAAAATAAATCTCATTAGGACACATTCCTGACAAACACTGTTGAAACACCAATAAGCTCACAAGATGGTACAAGAGTCCTACGCATTATCCTTGTGATTTTGCTAGAACATCCGAGTGATACTTAAGTATTCACCATAAAGATGGAAATCCTGCTTGAGCCAACATCAAACAAGCTCTTGGTAGGTGACTTGTGCGATTCTATATGAATCAAACTTGTGTCAACTGGAAAGAAACGATGGTGCGATTCCATGTGAATCAAACTTGTTCCAGTAAATGAATTGACGACTCAATCGGTAAGATAGTAACTAACCGATTCACTCATATCGTGTTGTCTGCTTTGAGATGTTCCGGTATTGAGAACAAGCAAGTACGGTGAATCTAATGCATACGCGTTAGAGGATCTAACACTTTGAGCTGGAAACCCTGTCAAGGAGGTTCTTCCAAAATTGAACCTACCTGATTCACAGTACAAAGATTTAAACTGATACCATGGTCCTCAATGACCCGGAGGTTTATGCCATCGACTCACCGACGAATGACAAAGCCATATTCATCCCTATTTCTATTTACACTAACATTAAAATGCCTTAGATACCCAACAACGTGTTCCACCCCCAAGCCTCATTCCAGCAGAGTCCGATTCATTACCACATGCTCATACTCAAACTACAAAGACATACAATAAGCATCAAGATTCAAGAATCAAGAAAGCTCAAAAATTAAAGACAAAGACTTCCGCAAACTCTGATATTCAAGATCTTCCTAAAACTTATCAAGATTATCAAGACAACGATTGTCAAGGGAGATTATTAGAGAGCTTTCAAGAAGATGCAAAGTATGAGCATGTTGGTCAAGACACAAGATCACAAGGTGGCAAAGACAATCAAGACAAACAAGGAAAAGATTTAAAGATCTCGAAATCAAAGGCGAAGTCAAAAGACAATGACAAAGGCTCAAGATCAAAGATCACACAACATGAAAGAACAAGCCTACAACAAAGATAAAGACCAAGAACAAGACTCAAGAACTTAATGTCAAAGCAATCTCAAGAAATCCGAGACCATATTATGACTGTGAACATGGAAGCTCAGAATCTATCAGAAACCAAGCTTCGGGAGAGATTGTTAGCCTCAAAATATCAAGTCAAACAAGGAAGCTCGTTTCAAGGTTCAAGACCTCGCTTCGGGGGAGATTGCTAGCCTTAAAATATTGAGTCGAACAAGGAAGCTCAGTCACTCAATGAGGAAGCTTCGGTCTTTATTTAATTATATGTTGTAATAGGCTAGATCGGGTAAACGGGCTAGTTTATGTAATCTAGTCGGTCACGTGTTATGGGCTAAAGCCCAAGTAATCGTAAGTAATCCCGACCCCGACCCATAGAAAGCCAATAGGCATGTAAGCCTCAAGGTGTAAGTATAAATACCCCTCTCCAAGTGTGGATAGGGTGTTGGTTCCATTTTAAAATCAACCATTCTCTTTCTCTTTTTCTTCTCTCTACTTTCTCTCTCTAACCTCTCTCTAAAATTTTTCATATCTCCTTTCTATTTTTTCCTTGTTATTCCAGAATGGTAAGTGAAAATGTATCCGGGTTCCTACAGGTATGAACCGCGACATGGATTTTTAATCAATCTCTAGGTTCAATATTATGTTTCTCGATTTCCGATCATTTGACTATATGAGACTACTGAATTGAACACATCAATTTAGTCCTGGCTAGGCCTAGGACATTTAAGTTAATATTAAAATCATCGAGAGGTCGGTCCCATAGGAAATCACCGCTTTCCCCCCATTTAGCAAAAAGGAATAAATAAACATTTGAATACATAGAACTAGTCAACTCATCATGTCATACCTAGCATATCCTTTATAACTGGCATTTACGCACAACGTTGAACAAAACTAAATATAACATACCTTGAAAAACTAGAAATCTCGATGATCTACCATTTAAGAATAGAAACATTATCATCTAGAAATACTACTCGTAGATAATAATCCATGAAGTAAATCTCTCTAAGTGTGGAGTTTTCATCCTATACTTAATTCCCATTAAGTACTCATGAGTGTTGCAGCATTCTCTATGCTATGTCTAATCTCTATTGACAATCTACCAATACTCCATGACAGTCTTAAATCAGTACTTACTTCCTATAGTACGAATGACTGAGGAGGTTTGAGTAAACTAAGTACTTAGGAAGTGGTTTCTAAACATGCAAAAGTGAAACACAATGACAATTAAAAGCAGATGGTAGCACACTTGCAAATAAACAAATCTCCATTATTTAATCACCAAATCCATTACAATATCAATCATTGCTTATAATGTTTCAAATTCAAACTAACAACTAAAACTCTATTTTATCTTTCAATCCTATGCTCTTAGCATGTTCATCGTGTTTGGACTTAGCCAATGGGTTTGTGAATAGATCAGCTAGATTATCCTCTGATCGTATGTCCTTCACAATCACGTGTCCTTCTTCTACTTTGCTTCGAACAAAATGGTATTTTCCTTTCAATAGCTTGACTTTCATGATCCTTGGGTTCTTTAGTCAAGGCGACTGCACTCTCATTATCACAGAATATTTCAATGGGGTCTTGTACTGTTGGAACAACTCCAAGATCTCCAATGAAATTCTTCATCCAGATAGCTTCCTTTGAAGCCTCACAAGCTGCAATATACTCAGACTCGCACGTAGAGTCTGCCACTGTATCTTGCTTTGAAACTTTTCCACGTCACCGCTCCCCCAGTCAGTAAGAATACCCAACCAGACTGTGACCGACTACACTTTATCTGTTTGCTAGACCAGCATCACAAGAACCACCACTTTGAGTTCATTTTCTCCATCATAAACAAAGAACTCGGCTTAGTATATCTTAAAAATACCTAAAAATATTTTTTAACAGTTCTCCCATGACCTCGCCCTGATTCTTCTACTGATGTTTTTGACCTATCACTGTAAATCTTTAGTACCAAGAATATATGCCAACACTCTCCCAAATATTTCAATAGGAAAACATTTCCCCCAACCAAGTCTTTTAAACACTTGTAACATTGGGATATCATTTCCTATGAGTAGTATATCATCCACATATAATACCAGGAAGACTACAACACTCCCACTAACTTTGACATATATACAGGACTCATCTTCGCTTCTAGAAAATCCAAACTGTGTGACTTTCTCATGGAAGCAGAGATTCCAGCTATGAGAAGCCTTTTAAGTCCATAAATGGCCTTTTAAAGCTTGCACACTCTTTTAAAATACTTTTCATTTTCAAAACCTTCTGGTTGTGCCATAAACACATCCTTTGTCAATTTTCTGTTAAGGAAAGTGGTATTGACATCCATCTGCCATATTTCATAATCATGAAATGCAGCTATGGTAAGCATTATCCTAATTGACTTTATTTTAGCTACTAGTGAGAAGGTTTCCTCATAATCAATCCTGTGGTGTTTAGTAAAACCTTCTCGCAACCAAACCTAGCTTGTGAAGATCCCACTTACAGCCCACCAGCTTTAAGATCAGTGTAGTGTCATCCAAATTCCAAACTTGGTTGTCATGCATAACTAAATCTATCTCGCTTTTCATAGCTTCCTTCCACTTAGCAGCTTCAGGGCTTGCCACGCTTCCTTGTAGTTAGCAGGCTCATTTAATTCAGTTAGTGTATTATCACTAATCTTGTCCTCTTTAATATGGAAACCATAGTAGAACTGAAGATCCTGAGAAGGCTTGCTTACTCTACTACATGTTATGCGAATGGGTAAGGATATATCATCAGGTTCAATAGGTGTCACCACCTATTGTTGAGTGTCAGTGTTTACTATAGGCTCTTCATCGACAGACTCTTGAATTTCTTCAAGGTCAATTTTACTCCTACTGTCCTCTTTACATATCATTTCTCTCTCAAGGAACACTCCTCTTCGAGCTATAAACACCACATTATCCTTGGGTTTGTAAAACAAATATCCAAATGACTCTTCTGGATAACCGATGAAAAACACTTTTCAAATCTGGCTTCTAGTTTGTCTTGAGCTTCTCGTCTAACGAAAACCTCACAAACCCAGATTTTGATGTGCCCAAGAGAAGGACGTTTTTCCTTCCACATCTCAAAAGGTGTCTTCGAGACCTTCTTAGTAGGTACAAGATTTAAGATATAGGCGGTTGTCTCTAATGCGTAACCCTAGAAGCTTATTGGAAGCGTTGCTCGACACATCATAGATCGAACCATGTTTAACAGGGTTCTATTTCTCCTCTCAGCAACACCATTTAGTTGTGGTGTTCTAGGAGGAGTTAACTGTGAAACTATACCACAGTTTTTAAGATGATCAAAAAACTTGATACTGAGGTATTCTCCTCCCCTATCAAATCAGAGTACCTTTATCTTTCTGCCCAGTTGGTTCTCTACTTCGTTTTGATACCTCTTGAATACTTCAAAGGTATCCAACTTATGTTTAATCAGATAAACATATCCATATCTACTGAAATCATCAGTAAACGTAACGTAGTAGCGTTTTCCATCTTTTGTGGCTGATCGAAATGGTCCACACACATCCGTGTGTACTAAGTTCAATAGTCCTTCACCTCTTTCACACGTTCTTGTGAATGGTGATTTAGTCATCTTGCCCAATAAGCAAGACTCGCATACATCATTCGATTTGAAGTCGAATGATTCCAACACTCCATCCTTTTGGAATTGGACGATGCGTTTCTTGTTTACGTGCCCAAGATGAGAGTGCCACAATTTTGATTTATCAAGCTGATGTGTGTTTTCTACAAGCTTTAAATTTATAATAACTAGAAATACCGATTTTGACTAAAAACACAACATTCGGGCAAGTATACCCTATTCGAGTGTAATATAGTATTGGGTAAGTCCAGGTCGTTTCACGGGATTTGTAGCAATTCACAGATTGCTTATCAAGTAACAAGACTAAATGATTATCACGGATCATAAAGCCAAAACGTGTGTATAAAGCAAGTAAGATACCGAGCATAAAAGATATATTTGCAAACTTTATATAAACAAATCATGCAAGTCATGAATAACGGGTAATTACCATAACAAACATATCTACCAATGATAATATAGAATCCTTTCGGCCTATATACTACATCATCACGAGCGCATTAAGAATGGTTTATATCAAATATGCATACATATGAATTCCTCCAAACCCGGTCGGTCAACATAAGGAAGGGTCTTAAACATTATTCTACTTGGGTTATTTATAGATTTACTAATCAATTCTCACAAGATTAGCACCAAATTGTTATAGACAGACAACGCGAAATTCATCAAGACAATAGAGCCTTTCGACCTATATCTATTGCAATGACAAATCAAAAGATAAATAATGATCCAAGTAAAACAATATCGAATTCATAAGCATTCATATTCACAAGTTATGCACATATCGTCCAAGTAACAATACACAATCATATCATGACCAAACCAATAACCAACATAAATAAACTCAGCAACATATCAATATTATTAGTAAAGAAATGTACCAAATCCGTTTATGTGAGTAATTCGACTATAAAGTACCAAAACCAATATTCCAACCAAAACAATCTCTAATCCAACAACCCAAGTATCCATGATCAACCAACAACCTATGCTACTGAATCAACCCGATGATATATCACGTCTCTTCAGGGAATCCGCAACGTGCCACCAAATAGAGTGTTTGGCAACAAGGTTTATGGTAGTGACTCGGAAGGATTTGGTATGAATTCTTTGAGTAATGAGTTTAGGTTATGTAATAGTGATGAATGAAGGTCTGGAAATCATGGTGGTAGAGTAATAATTCGTGGCTATGGTGGTGGTGGTGATATCGTGGTTTGCCATGGATTAAAGGGGTGTTTGGATCGAATGATAAGATCCTCACCAATCCTTCCTCCTCTCCTATGATCTCTATGATTGTTATTGATCAAGTGTGTGAAGATATCAAATTCTCTGGAGTTTTGGGAGGTATTTATAGGGTAAATTTTGCTTGGGGACCAAGCAAAGGATGTATGTGGACGTTTTTAGGGCTAAATTCACGTTTTTAATGCTGCAGACTGAAAGTGCGGCGCACATTTTTATTTGTGCGCCGCACATAGGATTTCTTGAAAAGTGCGCCGCACATATTTGTACGTGCGGCGTACTTTGGGCAATTTCAGCACTTGGCCTTTTTCAAAGTTGTGGATAATTGAATTCTCTTCGCGTGGCCGCCAGAATCGCATCAAACAGAGTTCGTATGACCGAGTTATGACCAAAACAGTGAACAGGTGTCGGGAAGCATTTAGCTTGAGTTATTTCTTCGCTAAAGCTTCAAATCTTCGTGTATTCTTCCGTTTTCTTCCACGACACGTACATAGAATCTACAATAGCAAATATACTCGATTAAGTACCGAAAGTTCTTATTATTAACCAATTTATATACATAAAATCACAGATAACGCATATAAAAATATGTATAATTTAAGCGTTATCAAATCCCCCCACACTTAAAACTTTGCTTGTCCTCAAGAAAATCTAAGAAAAGAAATTTTATAAACAAGGTCCTAAGTGACAAGATAAGGGAAAATTTAAATTTTGATATATATATATATATATATATATATATATATATATAGATATATATATATATATATATATATATATATATAAATTTTATTGGGTGTGAAATTTTTGAAAATATTTTTGGTTTTTGTAACAAATAAGTGCAAAAGGCGCAAGCACCCCCCCCCCCCCCCCCCCCACACACACACACTTAAGGGTTTGCTTGCCCTCAAGCAAAATAAGGAAAATAATAAGCTTTACAAAACAAACATAGAATTATGAAAAATATTTTTGGATTTTTAATATGCGAAAGCATAGATGTTTGACAATACCCAATGATCTTCAAGCTGTAATAACATGACTAAGCTCCTCACGAATAAGGAAAAGTATAATTCACTCAAACACTCATATGTGATGTAATATAGGGTAAAAAGGGAAATCACACTCAATTGCTCAGACATGATTCATTAAGTTACCATAAGCTTGTACAAGAAACAAAACTACACCGACATGGCGTAAGCACCAGGCATAATTATCAAAAGAGGACTTTTATTCGGGTTGTAACGTTAGGCTAAGGGTTAATAAGGGTGTGGATAAGGCATGGGAAATATATACTGGAAATGGTTTTATAATAATACATGTCGACAAGTCCAAGAAACCCATGTTGCTAGTTACGACAATCCACAAACCCGCGAGGTTATCGAACATTCAACCTCTCTCGATCATAATCAAACCGGCACAAATATAATATATCAATACGTCGCAAATGCCAACAAAAATCCAACAATTATTCATCACTTTTTCTTTCTCTTCTTTTTTTCGATTTTTTTTTCGTTTTCACTTTTTTTTCAATTCACCCTTCTCATTCGAACAACTAACAATTCCCCCACACTTTAATATAAGTGTACACCATAAAAAATACGAAACACAAAGCGTGCACTCTTCATCTTCGTTGGAATGGTACAACCCTCATAACAAAGTGCGAGCAAACTATGAGAAAAATCAACCAATCATACCGAGCAACTAGCAACCAACCATTGGGACTTTCGACAAGGGGTAAGGCTAGGCTAAAGGTTATATATTTTTGTATTTTTTTAGTGGATGAGAAAAATCAATAGAATGACTCAAAAGTTAAACTAGAGGTATCTAGCACTAAAGATGAGTGCTAACATAAGGGTCTTATTTGGGTGGTTAGCTAATCAGTGTAAATAGCTAAAAGAATAATATTTTAAATGGAATGGCTATTTGGGTTAAATCCTAAGTTGCCTCTTTATCACATAAAAATACCTTTATCACGCGAACGTGATCTCACTATGGTCTCGTAATGATTTCAAGCACAAGTTCTAGAATCAATAAATCACCGGCACACTCATAATCAAGGGAATCAAGCATAAAATATGTATGCTATATACAGGCTCAAAATCCTCACATATTTACTGGAATGGTTATAAATGCGCAAGTAATGCTATCAATCCCGAATCGGATCTGCTTTATCAATCGGGATACATCTTTGATTTCAAAACTTTATTTTATTTACTAAGTTATATTCTAATATATTAACCTAAGTGACAAAAGAAATCAAAAACAAAATTAGATTTTTAGATTACCAAGGGCGAACAAAAGTCACAAATTAATAATGAGTGTGATTTTTCAATTCATTTTCTCCCCACACTTAAGTTAAGCATTATGCGTAATCAGAAAATAACTTAAAGGTAGGATAAATGGGAAAAATAAATATAAGAGAAACGAAACTTCCCGAGGCTCACAAGTTCTCGGCTGAATTCTGAAAGATACGACGCGAAACAGAACGCCATCATGTGTATTCTACCACATGTAATATTATAATTCAAATATATCACTCCCCCAAGTGATAAGATGCCTACCACCAATCCAATCTCCACTTATTTATTTAATCTGCAAAATAAAATAAACTACAAAAACCGTAAAATACAAAAGCGCACTTTCGTAGGCACCACTGTTGCATTTAGCGTATGCAACAAGCCTTTAAACCCCTCGGTGGCCCGAGTGGACGAGTTATAGTCTCATGAGGGTTTCCAGCGAACACACCCACAAAGTTCAAAATAATTTTATTATATATTTTTTATTTTTTTTCGTTTAAAACTTTTTATTTATTTAGTAAAACAAGCACGCATAAAACATTACGAAAGGAAGAATAGAATAGAAAGGAAAATATAATTACTAGTAGTATTCAAACATTCATAACACATACGAAAGAAAAAACAAAGGCGAAAATAAAATCTTTTTAGAGATTTTTTTTATTTAAGGCAAACACATAAGGTTTGAAACCTTTAACAACACAATCACATACAAAAACAAATATTTTTGGGTTTTATGTTTTTTTAAATATTTTTATCACCCATTAATTATATAAGCTAAATAAAAAAAATTATATGTATTTTTGTTTTATGTTTTTTATTACTTTTTTAGATATATTTTTTTTGACCAGAAGTGCGTCGCACTTCATAGAAAGTGCGGCATACATCACATTATTTTTTATATTATTTTTTTTTTAAAATTTAAACTTGGCTCGCGGCAAAAATTGTACACAAGTGCGCCACACAACAATGTATGTGCGGCGGTTTTATTATGATTGAAAATAATTTTTAAAAATTTTTTTTTGTATTTTTTTCTTTTACACTTTATTAGTTAAGAACACATGTATAAATAGATACAATCGCAAACAAACAGATTAAAAAGAAACAAGAATTTTTTTAGATTTTTAGAGTTTTTAACCTTTTATTTTTATTTTAAATATGGCGATACTTATAAATACGCAAGCAAGCAAAAATACATACAGGACATAACACATAAACAAACACACAGACAAGAACATTAAAAAAATGAAACTCTTTTTAGATTTTTATGGTTTTTAACATTTTTACATAATCATGCAAACAAACATACATAATCAAGCAAACTAAGATGCATAAACAAACAAAAACATTTAACAAGTATTCACATAACATAAAAAAACACATATGATTTATTTTTATACAAAAACCGAATTTTTTGTTATGCAGGAGCAAAGTGCGGCGCACAATGTTGTTGTGCGGCGTACTTACTGCAATATTTTTCAAAATTTTACTTTTTATTTTATTTTTCACATATTTAATGCAAGAAAATATAAATAAACTAATAAACCAACAAAACACATGTTTTATTATATAAACAGGAACATGTCAGAAAACAAAATAAGCAAAAACAAGAAAAAAAAATCTTTTTGGTTTCTTTTTTTTTCGACTGACAAACTAAATATTAACAAAATTACAAGGCGTATAATCAAATAAAATGGAATTTCAAATTATCACATACCTGAGACTAGCAATTTGGGGGTTTTGTTTGGGTTTTGGTTTTAAATCAGGTTATGTTTGTGAAAATTTGCAGAAAGTACGGCGTACTTGGGTAAAGTACGGCGTACTTCCTGGGTTTTCACAAATTGTATGTGCAGCGTACTTCCTGGAGAAAAGTGATTTTTGGGTTCCGTTTGCCAGAAAACGATACGGCGAGTTTATAAAGTTGGATTTGTAAAACAATACGGCGATTTTGGTGTGAAACCGGCGTACTTCGGGTATAAACCTACAAAATAAGAAACGGGAACAGGGGAAGTGCGGCGCACAAGGTTAATTGTGCGCCGTACTTTCTGTAACAGCAGACATATTTTGAGATTTTAAAGAGATTTAAACACACGAAACATGCACAACACTAGCAAACAATCTGCAAACAACTAAACAAATCCCCGGCAACGGCACCAAAAACTTGATGTGTGTTTTTACAAGCTTTAAATTTATAATAACTAGAAATACCGATTTTTACTAAAAACACAACATTCGAGCACGTATACCCTATTCGAGTGTAATATAGTATTAGGTAAGTCCATGTCGTTCTATGGGATTTGTAGCAATTCACAGATTGTTTATCAAGTAACAAAGCTAATTGATTGTCACAGGTCAAATAGCCTAAACGTGTGTATATAGAAAGCAAGATACCAAGTACAAAAGATATAGATTTTGCAAACTTTATATAAACAAATCATGCAAGTCATGAATAACGGGTAATTACCATAACAAACATATCTACCAATAATGACATAGAATCCTTTCGGCCTATATACTACATCATTACGAGCGCATTAAAAATAGTTTATATTAAATATGAATACATATGAATTCCTCCCAACCCGGTCGGTCAACATAAGGAAGGGTCTTAAACATAATTCTACTTGGGTTATTTATCAATTTACCACACGATTCTCACAAGTATGATATTGACACGCCATAGACAAACGGTTCAAAATATATCAAGACAATTAACCCTTTCGGCCTATTTCAATTGCAATGATATACCAAAAGATAAACAATGATCCAAGTAAAACAATATCGAATCCATAAGCACTCATATTCACAAGTTATACAAATATCGTCCAAGTAAGCGAGACACAACCAAATCATAACCAAACCAATAACCAACATCACAAACATGAATAAACTCAGAAAACATATCAATATTATTAGTAAAGAAATGTACCAAATCCGTTTATGCGAGTAATTCGACTATAAAGTACCAAAACCAATATTCCAACCAAAACAATCTCTAATCCAACAACCTAAGTATCCATGATTAACCAACAACCTATGCTACTGAATCAACCCGAGGATATATCACATCTCTTTAGGAAATCCATAATGTGCCACCAAATGGAGTGTTTGGCAACGAGGTTTATGGTAGTGACTCGAAAGGATTTGGTATGAATTCTTCGAGTAATGAGTTTAGGTTATGTAATAGTGATGAATGGAGGTCTGGAAATCATGGTGGTAGAGTAATAATTCGTGGCTATGGTGGTGGTGGTGATATGGTGGTTCGCCATGGATTAAAGGGGTGTTTGGATCATTAGATCATAAGATCCTCACCAATCCTTCCTCCTCTCCTATGATCTCTATGATTGTTATTGATCAAGTGTGTGAAGATATAAAATTCACTGGAGTTTTGGGGGGTATTTATAGGGTAAATTTTGCTTGGGGACCAAGCAAAGGATGTATGTGGACGTTTTTGGGGCTAAATTCACGTTTTTAATGCTGCAGACTGAAAGTGCGGCACACATTTTTATTTGTGCGCCGCACATATTTGTAAGTGCGTCGTACTTTGGGCAATTTCAGAACTTAGCCTTTTTCAAAGTTGTGGATAATAGAATTCTCTTCGCGTGGCCGCTAGAATCGCATCAAACGGAATTCGTATGACCAATGTATGACCAAAATAGTGAACAGGTGTCGGGAAGCATTCAGCTTGAGTTATTTCTTCGCTAAAGCTTCAAAATAAGCTCCATGTTATTTTTATCCATCTTAATTGGGTCATTAGTTAGATTGTAAATAATCGAGTATGTAAAAGTTCAGGTGTAGGGGTGTATCTATAAACCTACATGATGTATTATATGTTTAAGCAATAGCAAGGCAAAAGTGTACAAAAAAATGTATATAGAAAAATGTATATAAAAAAGAGTGAAAAAAATGTACGGGCTACCATTTGCTTATGATTATGTTTATCATAGAGTCAAGAAAAGAAAAATAAAGAGATTTGTGTAGAGTTTTGTAGAGTTTGTATATTTTGTCTGAGTAATTGGCTTAGCAACCAAATCAACGTGTATTCTTATAAGTAATTAACTAACCTTTTCACCTCAAATTCACCCAAAAGTCACTCCCCAAATGTATCTCATCCATTTTTATTTCCATTTATGTTATCTTACACCTACACCCCACAACCCTTTAAAAGACCTCTTTGACAGTAATGAATAATACTTGCGCCTAGCGGCGGAGGCTTGATCCTTTACCAAGCCTATGGTAATTTATATGCTATGACAGATAATGAGTGTTGATTTTCTGTTTCTCCATTATGTTATAATTTATTATACAACCAAGAGAAAGAGAGAATCTCAAACACTTATGTGAGGTGCTAGTATATACTTTTTGTGCTTTTAATTATGAGGTCTAGAAGGTTGTGTTGTAGAATACTTTTAAATAGTAAGTTAAATGACCCCAATATGGCTATTGTCTAGGTAGAAAAGCTCATTTGCTTGAGGACAAGCAAATCCTAAGTGTAGGGGTATTTGATGAGGTGTCATTTTATACACTATTTCGGGGTCATTTAACCCCCTAAATCATGCAAATATGCCCAAATTACATGCTTAATCGTTTGTTTTAAGGCTTTTAGAACATGGATGACCGAATACGGTTGCAATTGACCACGGTTTCCCCATTAACCAGTATAAATATTTGCCTGTGATCATGTAGAATTCTAAAGAATCCCTTGACAGGGTTTCGCAGCTGCACTAGCCATTCTCATTACTAGAGTATCTCAAAGCACACAACACGGTATGAGTGAATCAGTTAGACAAAGTCTCACCGGTTGAATCAAAAATTGATTTGAAAATCAATCGACGTGTCACTTGCTAAAGTGATTTTGCGACACATCGAGAGTTTTATGCATTTCAAAATTCATCAATCGTCAATTCATAGTCTAGACCGAATCGATATCCAGTGTCACAAGTTTGATCCATATAGGATGTCACAAGTTACCTACCGCAAAGCTTGTTTGATGTTGGCTATGGAAAATACTTAAGTATCACTCTGATGTTCTAGAAATATCACAAGGATTATTACTTGTTTTCACAGTGTGTGAGCAACAAATATATTAGAATAGTGTCCTAGTAAGATTTATGGATGATATCTTTATTGGCTCTAGACTCAATATTACATATTTGGTTTTAGTAATCGGAGGCTGGAGCAGACTGCCACCTTTTCAATACTAATTAACTCGGAGTGAGAAAGTCGATAGAAATGTGTGTAATGTTTATGAGAAATGAAACAAGAATCTTTTGAGAGACCTTGAGTGGTTGGGAAGGGTTGTGCATCACATCACTGAGTCCATGATGACTATCTTCAATACCAGACAACAGCTTAGTGTTTCTGATAGCATATGTATTGACCCGATTTCTGCCTAAGTGTAAGGAGGGCTTCTTTCTTTTCACCTTTTATCTTAACTTTTCTTTTTCATTCTTCAACCCCTTCAATGCTTACTAAGACTTCATAATTAACACCTTGTTGGGTTTGTTCCAGTGCTAGCTCTGTCTTAGTCGGCATTATTTCTTTTTCTCACTTTACTCCTTTTATATCAAACATAAGGACTTCTATTATACCTAATGGAATGTCCCTGTGTAGATCCCTCCAGTTTTGGGTGGATTGTGGAACGACACTATACCTACACCACTTATAAACTCTAATTAATTATACATGGTCGTCTTTTGTATTGTTACAGCCATTAATACCATTTGAAAACATTGATCAAGTATTTTGATAAATCCCAAACATTTAGTACCTTGATTGGTTTTTCTTTTCAGAAAAGCTCCCCTTGTACGGTGCATCGATAACGAAAAGTTTAGCACATTCAAGGGAAGGAGTACACATCTGGTCTTTAAGATCACATTATACAAGTTATATATATATATTTTGATCACATTTTCTCCCCTTATTAAAAATGTCAAATCACTTGATATTTTAGATATCAATTGATTCAAATATCTATAAAACTTATTTGGGGAAAAAATGTTCAGATTATATATGATAAGCCTTATTAGGAACATTTTAATGCTCCCCCTCAAATTATGAGGGTATTATATGGTGTTTGAGTACGTTAATTTGAATTTTTTTGAATTTACTAAGAAATTCTTGAAAATTCGTACTCAAACACT
Source organism: Tanacetum coccineum (assembly GCA_026074375.1). NCBI lineage: Eukaryota > Viridiplantae > Streptophyta > Magnoliopsida > Asterales > Asteraceae > Tanacetum > Tanacetum coccineum. The sequence continues at coordinate 15,867 of BQNB010053482.1, read as the reverse complement.
ATATACGCCCATTTTAAGTCTAGCACTACTTATTTACATATTCACAAGTTTTATAATTACGAGAGAATGACCTGATATTATCAGAACAACATATGAAAAAATCATATGGCTCGTTGAAGTAGTCGTAGGTCTTCCCTGTAATCTCTCCCACCAACAAACTTCTCCAATCTCCTCATTAACCTTCTTTCTAGCAGCTGCTGATCGATAGCTTTGATCATGGTGCGAGACCTCTTTCTGTCTAAACTACTCAGTTATCTACGGCAAAGTAATCACTCAGATTTAAAGCAATATCATGAAGAACGGATCTAACAAATGTGATCATCTCGTCACTAAACTTGTAGAGTTCATCCGTGCGCATCAACCTATTTCTTTTGTACTTGTCTTCATAGATAATTCCTTAAGGATTGTTATATGTAGTGTATGGAGTTCTGTTGGAGATGTCAGACCTGAATGTCTCTGGCTTGGTTATATTGAGCTTCTTTTGAAGCTTCCGCTCCCAGTTGAGGTCTTCCACCCGCTTAAGAATGACAATACGTCTGGTAAACATTCGTAATGCCACACCCAAGTCGAAAATGACATCTCTTTCAAGATTGAAGAGTTTCTTTTGAACCAAGAAAAGCAACATTTCTTCAATATTGTGCAGGTGGAGTCTTAGAAAGTCACCTTCCTTGAATTTGTATAATTGCTGATCTTCTCTTCGAACTTTAATCTCCTCTAGATAACCGTAATCATACCACTTCATAACTTTCACTTTGGTTACTGCTATAATTCTTTTTGTGGAGTACACATCATGTTTAGACACCCTATTGCTTACGAATCCATAGAATCATTGTAGTTTAGGACCCCAGTGAGAAATTCCCCAGACAGCATATCTATCATAGGTTACCTTTACCAGACTCTATAATGATGAAATCATGTCTTTAATGCCTTGAATATCATACTTAGCAGCCTTTGTTTTTGTTGTGGAAGTCGTATATTTTCTGCTTGATCTTCCACCTCTCAGATACTCGAGGTCATTGTTGATGAAGTAGTCAACAAGAACTACTTAACGACCTCGATCCATAATCAATAGTAGAGGCTTGCTAAGGTCAAATAGATATTTCTTTCCTTCACAGGTTATTCCAGTCCAGCATCAGTTACCGCTTTCTAAATTCTTCAATGTTGTCCCCGAGTTCACACACGATTTACATGTCCTTTAAGAGATTAAAAAACTAGTCTAACAAGATGCTCTTAAGATAGTTCATGACATTATGCTGAGAAGTCGATAGGAGATGCTCATTTAGCTCGTCAAAAATAAAGAGGAGGTGTTTTTGCTGAGCATTTTGTTGATTTAGGTTTGAGGTGGTCTTATAAGTCACTGATTTTCCAAATCCAATTAGAATCGGAGTCGGAGGCCTTTAGGTTATCTTTGAACTAATCATCCTTTGAAGCAACCTCGACATTGGGTTGATCATCAGTATTACCCATGTCTTGTCCTTGATTCTGTTGCACTTCAGTGTCATCAACTATATGACTTAGCTCCTCTACTTGAGCAGACTTGCCAGATGATTTAGGTTGAGAGCGTGTGGTGCCTTTGGATGAACTTGTTGACTTTGATTCCTTTGATTTTGAACCTTTTGTCGATTCAGTATCCTTGCTTGTCTTCTGTCTTTTCATCCATTGGTCTGATCTAGCAGGAGGGTCTTCATCTTTATCCTTTTATTCATGGTCTCTTTTCAATGATACAGCTTTACCATATACCAGGAAGAGATCCTTGTCAATGTTGTAATAATTGACCAATGCTTTGTAAAGTTCCTTTTGTTCATCAGTTGTAAGATTCGACTGACTCTTTTCCATCTTGTCAATTGGGATCTTCTTTAACTCAAACTCTGTGAGTGACGCTGCAGCCTCGTATGTAGATTGAGGTTAAGAAGAAGATTTAGCTAGGACAACATCTTCAAGTGACTCAGTAATGGTGCTTTTAATCATAGGAGTCGTAAATTCAGACACTGCCTTTAGTAGAATCTGAGGTAGTTGAGTCTTGACTTCATTGTTGATAATATCTTTCACTAATTTCTCAATGAGATCAATGTATCTCTTCTTCTCAGCTTGAGCTTCCTTCTTAAATTCTGTAGTGTATGATCGGAGAGCCTTTTGCATATAATCTTCACGTCTTGGCCAAGATGGGCATCCACCAATGCAGGAATTGTGATTATATAGTTACGAGGAGTGAGCAGATTGGTCAGTTTTGAGTCAGCCAGCCCCTTTTCCAAGTTAGAAACTCTTTGATTGAATTCAAATAAAGATGAAAAGTCTGGAAGTACAGGGATTGTGGTTACTGTTGGTATAAGAGTTGGTGTTAGAGTTGGTGTTGATTGGTGTGAGGAGGAATAGGTAGAGGAATGGTTATTACAGAAGCTGTTGAGATTTCAGGGATTACTGTTACAGGTATGGTGAGAAGTGAGGGTGTCTGATTACATGGTTCTTCATGATGCAAAACATCAACATTCATCATGGAAATGATTTCATTATCGTGTGGAACGTTATCCAAGTTTAGAAATTGAGTGGCAAAGTCGAATAAAATAGAAGAACTTTGCAATGGAACTTCAGTCTTTTGTATGTCATGAATAGTTTAAGTGTTACGTGTGCATCATCCTTGACTTGATCATATGTAGTCTCTTGAGTAACATCATCATGACCAGCATCAGTCTTCTGTAAAGATCATTTAGAACTCATCTAGGATCTATAATATATAAAAATAACAAAGGTTGTTGTTGCGCAGCTAAATTTAAACAAAGACAATGTTATTAACAAGGTTTACATTCACATAAGCCCCAATTCTATTTTATCATGATAGAACGTGTTACCTAATTGTAACTGGGATCAAAGAAACCTTGACTTTAGGGCTCAAACAATCTCATCGTAGATTCGTACAAAGGGGAGATTCAAGTGGTCGAGATCGGTTGGTGTTTTCCTAAAAACATGTTAACACCTACGCACAAACAAGTCTAGGGTATCTCATTTTATATAGAGTCCATCTCGAGTTAACAAAGGTAACCTGATTGTATTTAGGAAACTAAATTCATCCTAATCTTGATCTTTATCTTTTTAAGCAGGTCTTCTAGAATCCATCATCTTCCAGAATTCCATGATGTCGATCTTGATCCTTTTGAATCATCAAATTAATAAATCCCAACAATCTTCCCCTATTTGATGATGAAAAAACAAACAGTTAAACTGATTCTAAGATGATCCATAGTAGCCTAATCTTCTGCAATCTTCCTCTATTGAATAATAAGCTTTGTCTTCAACTTAAGCATTTGAACATCTTGTACATCTTCAAATTTGATCTTCCATGAATGAAACAGATTCTAATCTTCCCCTTTACTTAAGATCTCCATGAATTTGTTAATACTTCTTCAACACAATGAAGCCTTCAATTCTTGTTCCATGCCATGCCACCACACTTAATAAGTTGACAATCATAATTATATCATCTCCTGTACATCTTCCCTTTTTTCATTATCTCTTAGGAGATTGTGGCACATTATACAATTGATCTTTACAACTACAAACCATATATTAAACTTCTAATCCAAGCTTTCAATGTCTTAAATTACCCTTTATGACGCACAATACAAATAATGAATTCAAGCAGTAGAAACTTAAACTAGCAGTAGTAATAATGACTTAGCAGTAGTAATTTCTTATCTAAGGTTTCACTTGTTTTAAAAAGTGAACAACTTCCCTCAAATGTGAATTAACATATCTCAAGGGTTAAACATTTATATATTCTTCCCCTGAAACGCAATATGTTAACCATCTCATGACCATAAGTAATAGAATCAACCAGAAGAAACTGTACGACATAACTATCCGAATACTGAGTACAACATGAAAGTGCAACACTAAAATGGTCTAACATGTAATCGGATACCATGCAATAGTAACAATGAAGAGCAACATTAAAATGGTTGAGCAGTAGTAAAAATACACTAGCATTATTAACTACTAACTAGCAGTATTAACTTTCCATTAGTAGCATTAACTTAGTGCAGTAGTATTAACTGTTGTAGAGCAGAAGTCACCCATGATATGAGCCAGTAGTAACTTCCAATCGTATTAACATGATATAACCACTTAAAAATAAACTTTCCACAAGAACCTGAAACTCGACTCTTAGCTTCTTACATTTAATATCACCTTTACTGTGAATACACTTTCGTATTCATCATCACCTTATATCACCTCTTACTGTGATTACACTTTGGTATGTCATCAAACTATAGTTATGTAGCAGTATTTCTTGTATCGAACAGTTCTGGTCTACTGTCAAGGCCAAAACTATCAATGGGGAAGTACAGTTGCATGCTCTAGTAGATGGCAAGAAGATAATCATCACTGAATCAACTGTTAGAAAGAGACTTCAAAGTAGAAGATGTAGACGGTGTTGATTGTTACAAATTCTCCCATTTTGAACAACTTACACAGATGGTGTATTGAGAAAATTTCCAAAAAGCTCAACTTTATATAAGCCATTCTTTTCCTCACAATGGAAATTTCTGATTCATACTATTCTACAATATCTAAGTTCAAAGACTACTTCATGGAATGAGTTTAGTAGTAATATGACATCTGTAATTATCTATTTAGCAACAAATTAGAAATTCAACTTTTCAAAATTGATTTTTGATAGTATGATTAGAAATTTGGATAATGCTTCTGGCAATTTTTGTTGTATCCAAAGGGTTTTGAACAGTGTTTTTGGAACAACTACTTGATGGGCTGCCAAATCAATAAGAGAAATTTATATTGAACCCTCTTCACACTAAAAAGATAATTGGAAATATAAGAAGGGTCGGCAAAGGTTTTTCTGGTAGAGTAACACCTTTATTTCAAACAATGGTGGTACAAAACCAATCAGAATTGGGTGAAGGTTCAGCAAATCCAACTGATCCCTATCACACACCCACTTTTATTCAACCATCTCCTCAACTTCAAAAGACACAAAAACCTAGGAAGCCTAAAAGAAAGGACACTTAGGTTACCCAGTTAGTGATCTAGATGAATGTTTCAATGAGGTTGTTCATAAGGAGTTGGGTGGCAGTTTGGAAAAGGGCTGCCACTACTGCGTCTAGCTTAGAAGTAGAGCAGGACAGTGGTAACATAACTAAGACCCGATCCAAGGCAACACCTAATGAATCTAGTTCGCTAGGAACTACTTCAGGTGGTGGTCCCAGGTGTCAAGAAACCATAGGGGATACAATTGCTCAAACTAGGTTTGCAAATGTATCTAAACATTCTAATGATTCACTGCTCGCAAGAGGTAACACATTATCCAATTCAGCTCTAAAATCTTGCACATTCTGGTCATCTTCTTTATTTGAAGCTCCTCCTTCTTTCTCTTGACCATTTCTTTTACTCTTATTTGTTGGTTCTTCATTAGTCTTTTTACTAGCATCATCATCAACTGCATCCTTTAAGCTCAACATTACCCTTGATACCTGTATTCTTATTAGTTTGATTCCCTACAGTAACTGGCTCATAATTCATAGAGTTTGTTAGTAAATCAATATCAAAGAGCCAATCTGGTCCACTCCCTGCAACATTAGGTTTGTTTTCAAGAAAGTTTATGTGCAGGTTCTCCTCTACTTTCCTAGTTCTAGTGTTAAATGCCCTAAAAGCCTTGCTATTTATAGAGTATCTAACAAAGAACCCCACATTAGTCTTCTTATCAATTTTGCCTAGGGGATCTAAGGTATTAAAAATAGTCACAGGACACCTAAAGGGTCTCATAAAACTTATACCAGGTGTTCTACCATGTAATAGTTCATAAGGTGTCTTGTTGTGAGGCTTGGTTACTAAAACCCTATTCTGAACATAACAATTAGTACTAACTGCTTCAGCCTAAATTGTAGTAGGTAATAATGAATCTGCTAGCATATTCCTAGCTGCTTCTATTAGTGTCCTATTCTTTCTTTCAGCAACTCCATTTTGTTGTGGAGTTCTGGCAACACTAAACTCCCTCTTAATCCCTTTCATCCCACAAAACTGATTCATGTAATTATTCTTAAACTCAGTTCCATTGTCACATCTGATGATTTTAACCTTATGATTTATTTCGTTTTCTATGCCAGTTATAAAAGTTTTAAGGATTTCTTTAGTCTCGTCCTTAGTGGCCAAAAAGAAAACCCAACTAAACCTACTATAGTTATCAGTGACAACAAGGCAATATGTCTTGTGATTGATACTCCTTACAGATGTTGGCCCAAATAAATCCATATGCAACATTTGTAAGGGTTGGCTGATAGAGCTCACAAGCTTGGTCTTACAAGAAGCTTTGTGTTGCTTTCCCTTCTGACAAGCAACACAAGTATGGTCATTTTCAAAAAGCTTTAAAGGAAAACCTCTAACAAGGTTTCCACTCACAAGTTTGTTCATAGTTTTAAAGTTTATATGACCAAGCCTCCTATGCTATAAATTTATACTCATCAATTATAGCCTTTGCGAATAAACAAGTCAAACTTCCTGAAGGAACAACACTCTTTAGATCAAAACTGTACATGTTGTTCTGTCTGGGAACTTTAAGCAAGACTTGACTTTATCAAGTAGCTTAAAGTCAGGAGATAAAACAATACATTCAGTCTCAGTGAAAAGAACATTGTTTTTCTTGTCACACATTTGTGAGACAGAGAAAAGGTTAAACTTAAGTTCCTTTACAAAGTATACATCTTCAAAGTCTAATTTCCCAGTCCTAATTTTACCTTTTCCAGTAATTTTACCTCCTTTAGGACTTCCTGCAAATGCAACAAATCCACCATCAACCTCTTGATAATCTGTAAGAAAGGACTTGTTCCCAGTCATATGCCTAGAGCATCCACTGTCAAAAATCCCTTGATCCTGTAAAGTATATTGTGGATTACCCTGCACTCAAAATAAGAGAATTAGTTTCTCTTGGGGACCCAAGCCATTACTGACTTGAGTCTGCCTTGTAGATCAACATAGTCAAATCTTTTAAACATGTATGATCCACTGTCTTTGGAGGTATGGTCAATAACATTTCCTGTTGGTCTCCAAATCCAGCATGTTGAGGACTTAACAGCATTTTCCCTTTTTCCCTCAGCAGTACTAACTACTACTTCTAACCCAACAGTAGTTACATTATTAACCTTAGTAGTATAAACTTTTTTATTAAAATTATTGGTTTTAGCTGCTGATTTTTGGTTAAAAGCCCTTCTTACCGGTGAATGTGCTTTAAAATAAGAATATGTTTTGGGTAATGCATCATTCACTTTTGATTTAAGGGCAGCAGTATTAACAGGTCTGGCAGTACTAATTGATGTTGCTGCTCTTGGAGAGCTTTGCTTAGTAGTATTAACTGGTACTAGTCCAGACTTTGTTGCAATTGCTATTGGAACAAAATTCCTTTTAGGATGTGGGTGAGTCAATTTGTTTTGGTGGTTCACCCTCTAAGCATTGTTCCATACTGGTCTAACTTCCCTTTGACCAGTAACCATTCCCATATTATTCAACACGGATTTTCCAACCATTTTATCTCATAAAAGTTACAGTCCTTTATTAAATGGTTGAGACTTCCACATACAAAACAAGCTTTCTTATTAAACTCAAAACCATCCCCTAGTTTCTGAGTCATTATTCCATTCTAATTTCTTTTATCAACCCTAGGACTCTTTGACTTTTCCTAGGATACTCTACTTGCCTATGTGTGTTTTCCTTATTAACAATTTTCACATTCTCACCAGATTTGACAAAATTGATTTTTGTAAACTTTGGTTTTGTTGACTTGATTTAGTCTAAACCACTTTCAATTATCACTATTATTGTCCCATTTATCATTGGATAGGAGCACTAGCTAACAGTTTAGGCTTTTTCTACAATATCCTTAACTAGTCTTTGTTTTCTAGTTTCAGTTTCACTCTTAACTTTAGTCTTATAGACAGAATCATCTAACCCAACAAAAGGATAAGTCAGGTCTTGAGGGCATGTAGTCCCAGTGTAAGGAGGAGAAACATGCATGAATCATTCACTGTTTTTGAATCTATCAATTACTGACTATCTTCCACATCACTTTCTCTACGTTAAACACACTATAGACCACTCACTCTCATTTCATTTGGACTATCATAACAAGACCAGTTTTGTCTTTTAGACACTTTTTTTGACTATTAATCAGTTTGTTAGATCTTTGTGATTCTTCAAATTTTTCTAGTTTACAAACTTATACCAAGACCAAAATATAAGTAGATCGCAATCTCTTGACAAAATCCTCATTTATCCTATAAAATAAGACACTAAGCACAACAACGTAACTCCTTAAAGTGATAGCAAATGTACGTAGTAAGCATCATAAGGTAGACCATACACCTTTGCTAGATTCATCAAGTCTTCGTCACCAACAATTAATCACAAACAAGTTATCTTTAAAAGTCATAGCCTGCAAAACTATACTTTAAGAAATGATAAGACACGCATCTGTGAAACCCAACTACAACATCAAATAGGCAATAACTAATTTTATTCAAAATAATCCTAAAAATGAGCCACTATTTCATCATTGTTCGAGATCCAAACTCGTCCGGGTTGTCCCATATCAGACAAAGCTAGCAGAAGTAACCATAAGCCTAGCAGACTTAACTGAGTAATGCTAGCAGAATTAACATTCAAACCAAATAGCAACACTTTTTCTGTCCCAAAGCTATCACTATCATGTCACTAACTTGTCACAAATCTGTTGCAAAACTGTCACAAAGGCCCATGCTCCTTCCTCCCATACCCTTTAGTGACACAAGATCTGTCACTGTACTATTGCAACCACCAGTATTAAACATATATGTTGGGAATAATTGAAAACGACTAAGTGTCGTTTCTGCTGTTAGAGAGGTTCGTTTCTGCTGATGGCGTTAAGTCGTTCCTGCTGGCAGTTCAAGTAGCATTCCTGCTGATTATGTTTCTGCTGGTCATGTTCTCGTTTCTGCTGACAGAGATAGAATCTGCTGATTGTTATTTATAGACGTAATTAATGTAATTAAGGAATTATAGTTATATTCTAGAATTATCTCATTAATATAGGAATGAGATAAATTAGGAAGAGATTGATGTATATCTCTTACGTGATTTTAGTTTTCTTGTTGACCAATTTAGGGTTTCTTCTCTATAAAAGAAACCTTTAGCATTAGGGTTTGGCACCGATTACGAAAGCACAAAAACAATTTATTATCAATAGAAAGATCCATAGAGGATCATTGTTTATATTTGTTCTTCTTTATGTTACGTTGTTTAGTTTCCGCCTAAACAATTATTAGAGTCTCTCACGTATATACTTGTGATTACATAAGTATTATACAACCACATAGGCTAGAAGATCTATCTAGTACCAGATCCTAACAAGTGGTATCAGAGCCTGGAGAGAGCCTCTGATAAAGAAGAATCACTCGTTACCACAACAAAACTTTGTTTCTCTAACCGATTAACTATGTCAGAATCCATGCCTACTATACCTACTCAGTCAACATTCACTTACCCTAATCCATCTGCTTCACCTTCATTTACTCAAGATGATACCTCAGACTCTTTCATACCTGAACCCACACAACCAATACCTACATTCACTCAAACTGCTGCTCACTTTCAACAGACTCAACCTACTCAGACTCAACAGTACCCTAACAATGTCCAGTCACAACAATTTCAATAGTTCCAAACAGCCTCTATCTCTGCTAACAATGCAAAATTTCCTTATCTGGAGAAGGTAGTTTCTGATTGTGATTCCATCTTCTCTTTGATTATGAGATCTTGTGTAGATACAGTGTTCTTCTTATTCAGAGTTTCTCAACAAGCTCTGATATCACTTGTTGATCCCTTCTTGACAGATCTTACTTAGCTTGTTAAAGCTTAGTTATATTGGATAGATCCAAGACAACTATAGTAGAAACTAAGATTGAGAATATCACAAACTATGCGGAATCTAGTTTGCAATACCAAGAAGAACAAGGAAACAGTAAAAACAAGATCTTTACTAAACTTTCAATATATTGAATACAATTTTGAGTTACAAAATAGCTATGAATACTAACTATGATTGCTATGCAAACTATGAATACTAATATGAAAAATGATATCTAGATCTATGCCGTAGGGTTCCTTTTATACACCAAGGAAACCCTAATGGGCTTACAAAACGCGTCAAGTGATTATGATCTTTTCTATAAGTAAACATAATCTCTTAAACAAATAAGTTTATACATATCTTCTTTACAAATAATTGATACTTATCTTCATAAGTATTCTTGTTCTTTAATCAACCTTTATCTCTTCTCTGATATGTCTTTGATCACATCTTGACAACATTAAAACCTTCCCAACCAGCATTGTAAAACAGTAGCACAAGCAAGCATTAACAAGGCTGTTCAAACTCGCGAGTTTCCGATAAGATCGTACGATCTTACGTGTCCACCTGATAAAATCGTGTAGGATCGGTGATAGGGATCGCATCAGAGGAGGATCGCAAAGTAGAACGTAAACTCGCGATGCGTAAGATCGAGATCACGTGTCTGAGACGATTTACCTACTTACCACGTTCCTAATCTTATTGACTTACATACTACTAGCCCATCACTTTTATTCGGGGCAAAAAAAAAACAGATACAAGTCCGCTGATCTCAGTAACAAGTATTGATGTTTCATTTCAAGATTTTCTAATCAATAAACCTAATTATCTACTTTCCCAAATTGAAATTACATGAAACAAATTAGGGTTCTTCTTCTCATGTTCTAGTTACCTTAAGCAAAAAATTTCTTACAGGTAATTGTTGTTTTTTCTTTTACCTTTTCATAGTTTTAACTTTTACCTATTAACCTTTAAGTTTTAATTCAGATAGCTTAATTGTAGTGATACTAGTAAAGTACTTTGTTTTGAGACGTTTATTACGCATGTTATGTAATTTTATTCCGCTAAATCGTGAATGTGACGATTGAAACTTGACTTTTTTGTGTTTTACTTTTACTTTGGTATTTTAAATTTGAACTTTGACATTTTCAAGAGGATATTATATAAATTTATATTTGATGATGAGTAGAAATAAAAATAGTTTGACTCGTTTATCCGTTGCTTACAGAACATGATAAATTGGTAGGATCTTACGATCTCGATCCGATCTTACGATCTCGATCTTGCAAAGACAAAAACGATCCCAGGTGGGATCGCGATCTTGACAAAAGCCTTGGCATTACTACTTAGAAGCTTACTATAGTAGTACTAACTTTAGTACTAGCAGTAGTAACTACTTAGTATAATTTTCCATTCCTTCATCCTCTGACATTCTTAACTTCTACTAGCAGCAGTAACTTTATACTAACAGTACTAATTATACTAACAGTAGTAACTAGCAGTAGTAACTTTATACTACCAGTACTAACTACTTAGCATAATTTTCATTAGTATTACCAGCAGCACTAAGTTATGCTTGATAACACTAATATATACCTGAGCAGTAGTAACTCTAAGAACTATCTTGAAGTCTTTTAAACCCAATAGTATGTGTCATAAAAAAATTTTAAATTTTGGTTAAAATTACCTTTCTATGCTATGTTTTGATATATTACTCATCATTTTAAAGACAAAGCAAATGGAAAATGAAAGAATAGTTTCTAAGGCTTTTTCCCCATACACTTAAGTTGAACATTGTCCCCAATGTTCTATAGAAGTACCCGTAAAAATGAATAAATGGAAAATAAAACATGTAAAAGAAACTAGTACTCCCCTGGTTTGCTCAATAATGGAGAAGAAACATGCGATAACTGGTTAAATCGTCCTCCAAGAATCGTATAATGAAAACATCCTAAGATCTTCCAAGCGTCATCTCATCAAATATAACTTGTAATCAAAGACAAAGACAACTACACCAAGCGTAAAATCCATGGGATAGATATATATACAATAAGAGTTTAGGGTTTCGACTCTATTAAAACAGTAAAGATAGGATGAGAGAATTGTTAAACTCAGGGTTTTGCAGGTTTTTAAAAGAATTTAAACTTTCTTAAGTGTTGTACAAGTTATTTTTCAAAAATACTTAAAATTTTCGAGTTTTCCTGTAACTAGGCATTTGACGCCGTCAGGAATATCCTGACCCCGTTACAAGTGTTGCGGTGACGGCGTCGCGTATAAATCGTGACGCCGTCTCCACACTCTGTGAAAACTCATTTTTTGTTTTTGAAGAAAAATTTCCTGCACTATCTTAAACTATGATTTTCCAAACACAAAATGCTGCATAACAACCCGAGAATTAATAATTCAATCATATGACTCGAAACTAACGCGGATTAATCTAAACAATTTATTTTAAATGTTTGAATTTAGTTCTAAAAACCAGATATTTCACCTATACTTATTTTGTTGCAAAATACCTTTGATTGCAAAATAAGACAAGTTACAAAACAAAACAAAGGGCATGATGGGACAAAATAATTCAAACATGATAAAACAAACAATAAAGAATTAAAACACAAGACACTCCAAATATGCGGGAAAAGTAAATATTGGGTTGCCTCTCAAAAAAGAGTTTTTCTTTATTTATGAGTCTTGCAGCTAGACTTGAAGTCACATGTCCTTACGTGACTTCTCCTTCATCATCTATTCAAGTTAAGTATTCGGGTCCAAGCTCTAGGCATTCTTTGTAAAACCCTAATATCTTGCTCATCACGTACTCTACTCCTCTTTTCTTGTCCTCCTCATTTTTAAGGTAGACCGATTTTGTGTGCTCTTTTTCTAAGTTCGACAACGAGTTGTATTGTTCTATCTTATGGGGCTTCTTATATGCAACTTCATCGTTTTTGGTGGTGAACCTAACTACTCCTTCGGGTGGGTCATGAGTCATGTTGGATATTTCAATAAAAGGCATCCCTAGCACTACTTGTGACAACCTAAGGTCTATGATTGAACTAATATCCTCGACAATCATGAAGCTTATGATATAGGTGAAGTTCCCTATGAAAACATGCATCCCTTTAATCCTTCTTGTGAAATTGCTAATTTCTCAATTTGAGTTTTCCCTAGGGTCAAGTTTTCTTCTCATGATCCAATTGTACATCATACGGGTCATGATATTTAGAGGGGAGTTAAGGTCAATGTAGGCTCTTTCTACATGCACATGTCCAATGTTGCATGGTATCTTAAGGTTTGATAGACATCCCTCCATGATGATGGGGTTCCATAGGAATATAGAAGGGATTGGTCCACACATAAGATATTTGTGATACGCCAGTTTAATCCTAGTTAGGATTATGTCAAAATACTCCACTTCTTGTTCTCCTGCTTTGGGTTCCTCCTTGTGGGAATCATCGATGCCGTTTTTGACTATACATTCAATATACATTACGTCGACGTCGTCCCTTTGGTCATACAATGTTTGGTTTTTGGTGATGATGGGGAACCAACCCGAGTGATATATCGAAGAATGAATTGAGTTAAGGACTATTTTGGTGAAGTAATGTGAATGTAATGATCGGGTGGGTTTGAAAGGGTTGTCATGGATAGGGTGTTTCCAGTTGTTCTTCCTCCTTTCTTTCCCTATTCTCAATTCCTGGTTTGTCATCGAGGGACTTACTCTTTTGCTTGGGGTGGATTGTGACGGCGCTGATCGAGCCATGAACATGGGTTGAGCATCATGGAGGGGGTTTTTGGTGTTGTGGTGAATTATTGTGTTATGGAAAAAAGTGGTGACATGGCACCACTTTTCTCACGGCACGAGCACGACGGCTCCACTGTACCTTGTGCTCTTATAAATTAATCAATATCTCAAATCTCTTTCCTCTCTTTAATTAAAAATCTAATACGGACGACGTGTATTTATGGCTGATAAGGGTCCGAAAAATAGGACCGGTCCAACCAAGACCATATCGGACCGGATCGAAAACCAATTTAGTCCAAAACACGGGACCAAGGACCGGACTTAAATGCATGGTCCATGTCCGGGTCGGTCCGCTCCAGTTCCGTCATCGGCCTAGTTTGGTCCAACAAAGCATAATGGCCGATTTTGCTCAAGACCAAAACAGATCAGACCAGACTGATGACTGAATATGAGAGAAAGGACGGACCGAATACCATACCGAAATATGTTCAGTCTAATCCAGCTAGTCCTGTTCGCTCCGATTTCCCGATCCGGTCTAGTCTGCGACCTATTATGCTCGACCCTACGTATATTGTTTTGGGTAAACCGTAAACCGCAGAGACAGAAACATGTAATATTTTCGTTATGTTAGTATGAATTTTTTTAACTTGTGCCCGAAAGGTTTACTGCATGCGTGTCATCTTCTGAGTGGTGAGTCAGCAGCTGTGAGGCCTGATATGAGAATCACTCAATAATTGTTGGCTATTCAAATGGCGACACGTAGGCTGTGAACCCTTTGTTAACATGTGCCCCTAGGGTAATTTAGAAAAACCCTTTTTAGTATTACTGTATCAACTTCATCACTTTGAAGTTTGACCTGTTCCAAAGTCCAACCACTCCCTTAAACAAAACAGGTCTATTGCAGTCACACCGATGATTTTTTCCCACATGAAAAAAGAGAAAAAGAAGGGTTAAGTCTATTGATAGGTAACGAACTTATAAAAACATCTAGTGTTAGGTAACGAACTTTGAAAATTACCATTATTACATATGAAACTTTCAAATTTAGTTCAATATAGGTAATAACGGTCGAAATTAGGAAGGGTTACCGGCTAAAACCGGGTAACCTTCCACGTCACTATTTTGTTTTTTTTGCCGGTTATTAAATAATAACTAACCCCAATCCCCTTTTTATAACCCGGCCCAATCAAACAAAACCCTAATTGAACTAAATCTACCTAATCGTCATCATCTAATTCATACCCACATAAGAAATCCCTAATCGTCATTATCTAATTCATACCCATATAAAGCTAGAATGAGTAGTAAAGGTATGTCATTGGTTGTTCTTATTTTGGTTTAGCTTATTAGCTTATTTGAATTTGGGTGTTTAGCTTATTTTGGTTAGCTTATTAGCAGACTTAGGGTTTCTTGGTTAGGTTATTTACTTATTTGCAGACTTAGTGCTGCTGGGTTTAGCTTATTTTGCAGACTTAGGGGTTATTGGGTTTAGCTTATTAGCAGACTTAGGGGTTATTGGGTTAGCTTATTAAAATGAGGTTAGCTTAATTTGCAGACTTAGTGGTTATTAGGTTTAGCTTATTAGCAGATTCAGGGGTTATTGGGTTAGTGATGCGGTTGTCGTAAGGGACTTCTACAAGAAGTTTTACAACTCCCTATGCAGAGTACCTAACCGTTATAGTAGTAGTACATGTAAGACTCGGGGGTTGTTATCGTTCTCTAGGGGAATAGGTTGGAAAGACTTGATCATGGTCTAACAGAATTATAGGGGCTGAGGGAAGATTATTTTTGTGTTTTTATATTTTATAGAAAGCAGGTAAATCTATGTTTTGAGAGGTTGGTTTGATAAACTAATAACTAAGCTAATATCTAATCTATTGGTGATAACTTTTATGATAATTAAATGTATTTACTTAATCATGCACTACTTATCAGATTGCTTCTAGTAATCTTGTTACCTTGTCACACTTGTGATGATATGTGTGATGCGGTCGTCATAGGACTTCAACACGGAGTTTTACAACT
Source organism: Tanacetum coccineum (assembly GCA_026074375.1). Lineage (NCBI taxonomy): Eukaryota > Viridiplantae > Streptophyta > Magnoliopsida > Asterales > Asteraceae > Tanacetum > Tanacetum coccineum. The sequence continues at coordinate 217 of BQNB010053482.1, read as the reverse complement.
CCCTAGGCAGAACACCTAATCGTTATAGTATTAGTATAGGCAATACTCGAGGGGTTGTTATCGTTCACTCGGGGAATAGGTTGGGAAGGCTTAATCAAGGTCTAACAGAATTCTAAAGGTTGAGAGAAGATTATTTTTGTATTTTTATGTTTTATGGAAAGAAGGTAAATCATATATTTGAGAGGGTGGTTGGTTTTAGCTAATAAACTAAATATAA